>APFE030204427.1:0-13332 GCA_000404065.3 Pinus taeda
GGGCTCCGCCCCCCCTCTAACCCCCTGGTTCACTACGTAGGTTAGTCATGGAAAGAATATAACACAACCCAACACTAATTTTCCTCTTGTAGCTTGCTGGACAGAAAAGCACCTACATTCTATCAAAGCTCAACAATTTTCAACATAATTCTTAACTCAATTCAAAGACTTCGTACATCTCACACAGAACGACTGAACCAGGGTTTTCAAATAATTCCTTTGCAAAAAGCCACCTAGCTTGCGATTCCTAGTAAACTCTATGTGTTGCCCACATAAACCTATAGCCTTGTCTAGACGCGTAGTGAAACCCACGTCCACTGACAACTCTCGTACACACTTTGGTGTGACCCACATCCACCTGCATCAGTGGATCTCTTCCAGCCATCGCATAAACACTGGATATAAACACCAACACAAAGAGCCACACACGAGAGATCTATGCAAATCCTAACGCTCATTAGAGAGAGATCTACGTAGATCCCAACGCTCATTAGAGAAAGTGTTCATTGCTTTGCACCGTTGGTTTCCTTGTTGTATGTTAATTAGAATGACAATATATCTTCAAGTTATGTTCAATATTTTGATCAAACACGAGTTACACTAGTTTTGATTAAACACATGCTTCTTTCTGCCATTGGCATTGAGACGAAGGTGGCACACTTTGTTCCCTTTGCGATGTTGACGCTTAATTTGGTACCGGGCCCAGATTTCAAAAAAACACTGGATTAATCAATGGTGGGCACCTCAACTCATAATTAACTGCAAGATGGTTAGAATTTATCTGAATGTGAAAAATGCAGATCCATATGGAACAACCACACACAAGATCTCATTGCTACAAAATAACCAGCCATATTTGCCCTACTTCTCTTTGGATATTAGATCTAATCTGCTCAACAGTCACCAATTTATCACCACTCCACAAGGCTTAATGCCTCACTACCTTCAGCTTAGATCTGGGATCGAGCCTATTAGATCTTCGAACTTCCATTTTTTATATCGACTTAAAAAATCAATAAAATAAAAAGGATAATAGAGAATTGATATATTAATTCATGCTACACTAATAAATGACAATGTGTCTCATTATATAGTGATAGGATAAATTGATTCGATAAAAATAACTACATAGAAGATAAAGACTATGACTCAACTACAACTCATATATATTGGAAAATAACAGTTTTGAAAAAAATATCTTGAAACTCACTTAAATCTAGAATTTTCATTTCTCTATTATCTACAAATAAAATTATATCTTCCTCATCCTAAAAAGTTTTTGTTTTTTTTTTTAATTTTTTTTCAATTACTTTGCCTCTCCAAAAGTAATTGTTAATGATAAATAGGCCGGGGGAGGTTTTGGAACTACAGGAAGATATTTCTACTATAACCTATTTCCATAGGCCTCACAGGGACCTACTTATAGAAGTTGAAAGGATTTAACACTCCACAATAACTAAAATCTGTTTTTGATTAGTTTTGTTATGTTCATAATGTCTTGGACAAAAATATTTTTTTTTGCAGGAAAGACCTTTGGACCTTCGGTTTTTTTTTCCTACATATAGAATATTAGTATTAAAAGTATATTATTTTGTTTTGCAACTGTATTTAACCAAGGGTTTTTATTCAAATGCACCATAGGGAGTATATGTAAAATGTAAATTATTATTTTCTATAAATAAATGAAATTACGTTTTTCCTTAAAAAATATATATTAAATATATATCAATATATATATACTATATATATATATATATATATATATATATATATATATTTATTTATTTATAAAAGCTGATAAAATAAAGTAGAAATTGAAGTATTTAATTAATTGCCAACATTAATTTTATTATTATATTATTTATTTTTAGTGTAAGTATTATTTATTATTTTAAAATGTAACTTATGGTGACAACATCTCTCTATACAGGTTGTAGAGCACCTCTCAACACAAATTGGCCTATATATTTGATAAAACCTATTACAAATTAGGTCTCCATATAAATGAAAATAAAATCTCCATAGTTAAGAATCTATTACATGTTTTTTATATATATGTTTTAATTTATATAATTATTTTTATAATTATAATAATAATTTAACTAAAGTTGTAAATTAGTTTTGAAATAAGTGTTTTGAAGTTTATCATGGATTAATGTGGGTTTTTACTAATCATTTAAATTATATGGCTACCCTAGTGTTTTTTAACTTCAAACTTTATAAAGAGAAATTAAAAGTAGGAGTCACCTATAACTAAAATAAACCATCTATTCTAATGATAATATTTCAACAATAAATAGATCATTTTCCATTAAGACTATTCTAAACCTAAATTCTACCCATACATATATATAATACTTATTATTTTATGAGTTCACTATTATATTATGAATTTGGTTTTTTTATTTAAATGACAATGATTCACTCATTTATGTCTAAATGATTTAAAGTGGTTAACTTAACTTGTTCCATGTGCCTACTATTCCTTTTCATAAAACCAATACAATTTATGAATATAAATCTAAGAATATTTAAAAATTTATTTTAATAAAATTCAAAGTTATATGGACAAACAATGAGCAATGAATTTGAAAGGTGTTGGAGGTGACTTATGTGTCTATTGGTTTAAGTTCAAATTTTATAAAGAGAAATTAAAAGTAAGAGTCATCTATAATTAAAATAAACTATCTATTTTAATAATAATATTTCAACAATAGATAGATCATTTTTCTATTAAGACTATTCTAAACCTAAATTATATTCATACATATATATAATACTTATTACTTTACCAATTCACTATTGTTTTTATATTTTAATGACAATGATTCACTAATTTCGGTCCAAATGATTTGGAGTTTGTTCCCACACAAAGTGTTTAACTTAACTTGTTCCATGTGCCCACTATTTCCTTTCATAAAACCAATACAATTTATGAATATAAATCTAAAAATATTTAAAAACTTGTTTTAATAAAAATTCAAAATTTTTATGGACAAACAATGATCAACGAATTTGAAAAGTGTTGGAGGTGACTTATGTGCCCATTGGTTTAAGTTCAACCTTTATAAAGAGAAATTAAAAGTAAGAGTGACCTATAACTAAAATAAACCATCTATTCTAATAATTATGTGTCCATTGGTTTAAGTTCAACTTCTATAAAGAGAAATTAAAAGTAAGAGTGACCTCTAACTAAAATAAACCATCTATTCTAATAGTAATATTTCAACAGTAGATAGATCTTTTTTCCATTAAAACTATTTTAAACCTAAATTCTACCCATACATATATATAATACGTATTATTTTACCAATTCACTATTATATTCGAATGAAGTTGGTTTTTATATTTAAATGACAATGATTCACTAGTTTCCATCCAAATGATCTGGAGTTTGTTCCCAAGTAAAGTGGTTAAGAACCAATACAATTTATTAATATAAATCTAAGAATATTTAAGAACTTATTTTAATAAAGATTCAAAGGTCATATGGACAAACAATGAACAACAAATTTGAAAGGCCTTGGAGGTGTTTTTCCATTAAAACTATTCTAAATCTAAATTCTACCTCATACATATATATAATACTTATCACTTTACCAATTCACTATTATATTCGGACGAAGTTAGTTTTTATATTTAAATGACAATAATTCACTAGTTTGGGTCCACATGATTTAAGCAAAGTGTTAACTTAGCTTGTTCCATGTGCCCACTATTCCCTTTCATAAAACCAATACAATTTATGAATATAAATCTAAGAATATTTAAAAACTTATTTTAATAAAAATTCAAAGGTTACATGACAAATAATGAGCAACAAATTTGAAAAGTGTTGGAGGTGACTTATATGTCCATTGACATGTGAAAATAACTTTATCAATGAAATGATATTTTAATATCAGTGGACTAAAAAACGTTTATGGGACCATAAGTTTCTTGTTTTTAATTTAATCTTTTTCTTATTTAAATAGATGATGCGCTGGCTCAACTTTCCAACCATCCCTTCCAAAAAACAATGCCAAAAAACCAATTAACATATTCAATGAAAAATTAAAACACAACTCCTACAATAAATTATGATAAAGCATTCACTCATTCAAATCCAACCATCACAATGCTGACTTTTAAAACCCAACCATCACAATGCTGACTTTTAAACCCAACCCACAGCTCGGAAGGAAGCGGCAACCCACTATTTTGGGATATTAAAATACAGCAGTGTGTGTGTGTGTGTTTTTTTAACCATATGGTGAGTGGGTAATTGCCAGGGCTAATCTAGGGGAGACCCAGGAGGCCTAATCTAGGGGAGACCCATGATCAACCTTCATCTCTGCCACTATAACACCAAGAGCATAACCAACCACCTGCAAGTCGGGTATACTAAGTTCCTATGATTTTAGCAAGAGCAGATTCACGGGAAAAGGGAATCCGCCCTTCTAACCGCCACCACAGCAGGTCATTGTACTCAATGAGATTTGAACTTCAGTCTCCCCGAACTTCATCCACAAACCACACATCATTATACAGTGTGTGTTAACGGTGAGGTGAAGGAAACGAGAGGCTAAAATGTGGAGTACAACCGCGAACGCATACCGCGGGGGCCCTTGTTTTCCGTTGTTTAGATATCAACGCCCAACCCCGCTTCCCAGTCAACTGCCCGCGTCCGGGTTTGTGTATGAATTCATGTGAGTTTGCAAGTAGAGTTAGCATAGCTGTAAATGAGACGCGTGCCCTGCAATTGCGTTACATCGTGTCACATTTTTCACAATGAACAGTGTAAAAATGGTGAGCAAAATTCATATGCGGTAAGGGTGGTTTATTCAAGGGTCAAAGTTTTTATTTTTCTCAGAATTCTACAGTTTTAGTTGTTTTATTTTAACATGATCCAAAATGGTTGGAAGTAAGATTGACGGGTTCTTCTATTCATAAGGAATTTTTTAATAGTGGTTTTATTTTTAATGTGATTTTTAATATTTACTTTTATCATATATATAATAATTTTTCATAAAAACATACTCAATGAAAATTTATTATTTTATTATTATTTTAAAGAGAATTTTTGATATATAATATTATATAATAAAAATAAATAAATTAGATATATATGAATTCTAATTTATTAAATAATTTTGCACAAAGTTTAAACAAGGATATAAATGAGGGTAAAAAATATGGAAGTCAAGTTAATGCCTTGGGATTCATAATACATGAAAGGGTTAAAATTAAGTAATAGTTTCCAAAGCAGGAAATCCAGTTCAACTTGGCCATTTTACTTTGACTCGCAACTTGTGTCATAGAACTTAGAATATTATAAACATTTTACCTAAATATTTTAAATATAACACTACATGCACCGGGATGAAACTCCATATTAGCAAAACCCATATTTATGGAGTGTCATATTCTTATAAGCAAAACACTCCATAACTTGGATAAGCAAAACTCTAGTAATTTAATGTAACAAATTCATAGTTTATATTCTATGTCCATCTTTATAGATTGTTCTGAACAAAGTATAAAGCATACAATTTACCTGTTTCCAAGAAAGTGATGCAACTTGAGGATCAAATCTTCCTCATCAGGTTGAAAGTTCCTGTGTTCGACATTGGGTTGAAGATAATCATCAAACACAATGTGCATCTCTTTGCACTTCTGAAAAAACCTGTTCTCTCGTAATAATGGGAGAACTAAATGAGCCAGTTAGGTTGAAGATAATCATCAAACACAATGTGCATCTCTTCCCACTTCTAAGGAAACCTTTTCTCTTGTAATAATGGGAAAACTAAATGAGCCAGATCGCAAGAGATGAAATTTTATATTGTAAGAAGATATTAAAAAGATACAAGATGAGTTTATGAGATTGGCCCTTTATAATAGTCGACAAAATACGTCAACTACATTTCATGGGAAGATGCGAAGGGAAAGCCAACAAACAAAAATATTAATACATTAGAGGAAGATACAATTTCTTTGTATATGCCTCATTGAAATAAATAATTGATTGAATTTTTTTTCACCTAAATAATATTTCAAGTGGGCAAGGATAAGATATTGTTAGGATTCATATCTATATAACAAAGTTGGAAACCATTACAATAGCATACTCAATATGAATTCAGTAAGAATTGAAACTGAGTGGTAAGTATAACAATCATTCCTTCCAACTATCTCAAAAAACCAATTGACAAATATCTTATCAAAACTTGTATATTATTATATTTTCATTTTAATATTAAATTCATTTTTGCTGGGCTAGTTGACATGTTGGATATTATTATTTGTTCAATAATATGATGGGATGTTGTTATCTAGATTTTATAAAACTTCATTGAGTTTGGACCATATGACTCTATTATTATATTTTTGTAAGATTTAATGAATTTGGATAGTCTTTTTGTATGATTTGATGAGTTTGGATAGTCTTTGTAAGTTTAAAATCTTATACATTATTTCCATTTTCAACTTTTCTATATGAAATTTAAACTAAATAAAAATTAATCTCCACATAAATTGACTAGTTTCTATTTAATTAATACACATTAATGCAATCTTTTAACTCATAAAAGAATTTCATTGAATAAAAAACACTCTGAATTTTCACATAATGTGAAATATAATTTTTCTATTTGCAAAGAAGTGGTCTCAAGTTGGTTTCTAGTGAGAATTTATCTTTTTGAAATGTCATTCAAATTGCAATGACATTGGTCAGAAAGTTATCAATGTCGGGCATGTGTTTTCCAACACATATTGGAACATTTTATTATAGTTGATGTAAAATACTCTCAAAAAACAACTATATTCTATATTTATTGCATCAGGCTTGAAATATCTAGCTAGCTTGTCCCAACAGGGTTTGACTTGGGAGTAACTTAGAGATATTATCAACTATCATCTCAACGATTAAAAGAAAAATGAGATGAAAATGATGGATTTTAAATAAAACACAATGAAAATAGCATTGTAGGATTGACCTAGAAATACATTGAGGAAAAGAGAAGTAACATACTCGGAACTTAAGCCAAATTTGGAGAATCCTTTTCTCATAGAAACGCTTACTTCTTCCCTGAATGCTGGAATGCTTGTATTTACGTTTATTATTGTATGAAACTCTATCCTAGGGATATCGTAAATTCCCAAAGCCTTTGGGGAATTTCAAGGCACGACTAGCGACAGAGGAGAGAATCGACAATGGCAGAGGCGACTCTCAAGCCCGCTTTTCTTGCGATTGTCGTGTTCCCACCTTCCTGAGCCAAAGATCTTCCTCTGGCCTCCATAAACTTCTATTCAGTGCCATAATAAAAAATCTATATTCTATCAAACTGATTCAAAGCAAAAGGTTTTTGTTTCTCTGAGCTACACGTAAAGCCATAGAATAATATATATCACCTAACATCAAATATGATATATTGAATGGGGAAGTTGAGATACTGAATGCGAAATTCAAGATATGGAGCGTTCCAGCATATTGTAAATAAATATATAAAACATATATTTCTAATTTGAAACTTCTAATTTTCTTATCTTCCCATCATTCTGACACTTTACAAAATAAATTTCAAGTTAGCCCTGACGCGTTTATTTTGGGACATGCTTTGACATCCGGGAACGGACAATAAAGAACAAATAAAAAAAAATCTAATTAGAGAATAAACATAACATAAAATAGCACTCCAATATCATCGATGGTGTCTAGAAACACTGTTATATCATTAAATCAAAGTACAGTACATTATTATTGTAACATCACAATATATAATGAAAAACATTACATCATTTGAAAATATGATTATGATTCTCATTGTTATATATTTGATTCATAGGGTCTTTTATTTATAGGTACAAAATTTAATCATTCACTTTAAGTTATAGAACGTTTGGTCCAACGATGAGGTTCAATTGTTAGAACTGTTTCTAGAGAATTTTTGCTATCTCATTGACTATCTTTATGTCATTCAGTTGATTGTTCAAGTTGATCTTATGATCCATTCAATTCCTTCCTCTGTCTAGTTAATGATAGTGCTAGTTGACCATTATTCTCTAGTGGGCTATGCGACCAAACTCAATCGAATGTCCCACAAGGTGATTATTCCACTAATTGTCTATTATTAGTCAACCCTTCGATTGACTATCTCCAAAATCTCTAAAGGTGTGATTAACCAACATGACCTTAGGTGCCAACACCCCCCCAATCAACATAACGTTCTAGAAGTTCAAGAGGTGAAATTATGTATGTAGGACACTACCCGCATCACTCCCTTCCCCCCCTACTCCCCCCATAATTATAGCTTCCTAAACCCCGAGCACACCATAGAGCTTAACACACTGAGCTTCAACTAAAGGCTTTGTAAAGATATTACTAAGCTAATCATCAATGTTGTAATAAACAAGAGTGACAACCTCATCTTGAACAAACTATCGCATATAGTGGGCATGAAGTTCATTATGCTTCAATAGGATTATCAATGACTTGAATTTCACTTTGATTATCCCAGTAGATAGTAGTTGGGGTTTGAATAGGAAATCCAAGCTCACCCAAGAGCTGGCGAATCCAAACTGCCTCCATCCTTGCATTAACAACTCCAAGATACTTATCTTCTGTAATCAACAAAGAGACTACATTTTGTTTCTTTTATGACTAGATCAAGGGTCCACGTTGAAGTGAAACACAACTAAAAATGATTTTTCTATCATCACTATTTCCTGGCCAATTAAAGTAAATGAAGTCGACTAATGATTCTTGAGTTATGACAATATGTGATACCACAATGAGATTTACCTTTAAGATAATGAACACTTTTCTTTACAACTTTCCACTAGCTTTCTCATAGATTTTGCATAAACTGAGAAACCATACTAACAACAAATGGAATTTCATGTTAACTATGAGTCAAGTATATGACGTTTTTGACTAGTTGTCAATGTGGGTATCATTGAATTTTGGAGAGGGGCACTCTTTAGTCAGCTTAACATTAGATTGAAGGGGAGGAACACATGGAGTAAAATCAACCATGTTGAATCTTTTCAACAAATCCAATACATATGTAGATTGAGGGATGAAGAAGCCATAATATAAAGGTAAGATTTGAGACCAAGAAATAAATGCAAAAGACCAAGGTCAGTGATTTCAAAGGTATCAAAAAGTCAATTTCTTAATCTAATAACTACATCTGTATTAGTATCAGTGATAAATAAATCACCTACATAGACAACAAGAAACAAAACATCACCATTGATATGCAATACATAAATATTATGGTAAGATTCATAACATTTGAATCCAATATTGAGAAAGAATCGATCAATCTTAATTTACCAAGCTCAAGAAGCTTGCTTCTAACCATACAACAACTTCTATAGTTGAAAAACACGATTAAAATCTATCACAAAAATAATAGGTTGTTCCATGTATATGTTTTCATGTAAGTCTCCATGAAGGAAATAACTTTAAACATCCATATGATGATTTTTCGATCCACAATAAGCAACAGATGAATGAATAAGTCAAGCATAGTTCATCTTTGGAACAAGGGAAAATTGTTTTGTGTGTTCAATACCTTCTTGTTGTGAGAAGCCTTTTGTGATCAAATGAGTCTTATAATGATCAACAACAACTTCAGAAATGAATTTGGTCTTATATACCCATTAAACATTGATAACATTTTGTCCTCTTGGTTGAGGAATTAAATCCCATGTGTGATTCTTTAGAAGAGATCAACCTCATCATGTATAGTGTATTCCTTTCAAGTTTCCCTTCTGCATCTGCAAAGTATTTTGCATCACAAATTTCATGAAAAAGACCCATTAACACAATACTAGCATGTTGCTTGTGACTTTGAGTCATTCAGCTAGTAGAAGCATCATTGACATATGATCTAGCCACTTCAATAGTTTCAGCAACCCACCAAGGTAAACATGGTGTTTGGTAATGAGCATGAGGTTTAGAAACTTGAGGGGTAAAGAGTATTTATTCAGTTGGAGATGATCAAATAACATTTGATTCAAGAGTGGAGTGGTTGAGATATAAAAGAAAGGTACAATTGAACTAGAGTCATCAGTAATTTCAAATGGATCATTGTTCATTGTTTCTGAAGAAGATTTCAACAACTTAATCCTAGAATCTTTCTCATGAAAGATGAAATTTCTCCTGATAATTATTTGTTGCTTCACAAGATCAAATAGTTGACATGCTTTTGACTCATCAGAATAACCCATCATGATACAAGCATGGCTCTTTGAATCCAAATTCTGTCTGCAATCGCCAGGAATATGTTCCCAAAAGTCACATGTAAAGGTTCTGAGGCTACCTATGTTGATTTGGGGTAGCATCGGATGTGTTCTAGCCATGAAAATTGGTGGAAAGGATAAAGCACATGAGATCTCCAAGACCCACAAATGGTTTAGGCAAATTCTAACTGGTTTGGGAGATATTAAAATAATTAATAGTTTTAGTGGAGTTCCTAAGTCTAAACTTAGGAAAAACAAAATATTAATGGGTATTAATAAAAATTGGGTTAGAAGGGTGCAAGAGTCATGGATCAAGCCAAATATAATATTAGTCATTGATTAGAGATTTAATCTCGTCCGTTGATGGACCAACGAGAAAAGTATAAGAAGAGGCTTGAGGGTCAGTTGGAGGACACACTGAGGTAGACCAGTCAGTTCGATTTCTCGAGCGGGGTTAGCTGAGAAATTCGAACTAGTAGTCTAGAGAGAAGTAGGAGGTAGCAAGTACAAAAAAGAGATTTGGGAGCAGCACTAGAAGATCAGCGCAGAGGTTGGAGAGGCAGATGCAACGCCTCTCAGGCAGATGTAGAGGTAGCATCAGACTGCGCAGTCACTAGAGGGCCTGCGTGGGTGACGCAGAGAGGCCTAGTGCTAACGCAAAGAGGCAGGGGTTGATGCATAGTGTCTAGGGCTGACGCAAAGTGTTTGGGAGCTATGTATAGGTCAGCCAGGCTGACGCTAAGACTGGGAGAAGTGTTGGAGAACTTTTTGGGTAAGCTAGTTTGGCACCTTGTTGTACTGAATAATCGTTGAATAATAAAATCCAACCTTATTGCACCGGTTTGCCACATTTGGTTTTTCCGAGGACTATTGTCCAAAATATCTGTGTCGATGTGTTGGTTCTTGTGCATGCATTTTTGTTTTGCATTATGGTGTGATATCTGCAACATAATTTATTTTAATGTTTATTGAAGGAATTTCATACATAAATTATTAGAAAATAAGTAGGATAAGTAAATAAGTTGTTGCAGTGATAGAATTTTCACATGGTATCAGAGAAAGTAATCAGAGACAGGAAGGGAAAATCAATTAAAGGTTGAGACCATGATGCAAAGGCATCTACGTCAGGAGACTCGTACAAATTTTCAGAAAATTGCACAAGAGAAATTGATTTCGATTTCTCTATGTTGGCTTCCAGGCTGGAAGAAGAAGTGGCTTGTATGACTAGTTCTGCATCATTAGAGGTATGGTATATAGATAGTGGAGCCTCTTGGCATATGACGAGAATCTGGGAATGTTTCTCAGATTATCGGGAGGAGAAGATGAACTTTCAGATCACCATGGGGAACAAGGCAAAGTGTACTCTAGTAGGGAGGGGTACCATAGTTTTTTCAAATAGAATTGGGAGAGCAGTTCCGTGTTACCAATGTGCTGCATGTAATAGGATTGGGGATGAAATTACTTTCCATGTCGCAACTTCAAGTCAAAAGCTATGAAGTCTTCTTCATCAAGGAGAAAGTATACGTCAAATACCCAAGCTGGAAAAGGAAAGTGCAGATCGAGATCAAACATAATAGGTTGTATAGACTACAACTATAATCACCAATGGCACAAATAGGAAGTCGTGGAGACAAAACTTTGAATGAAATATGGCACAAAAGCATGGGACATTTTCACCATGGGACTCTGAGAATTCTCAGGAGCACTATAACAGGAGTTGTAGATTTGAGTACAGAATGAGATGATGTATGAAAAGGATGTGCTCTAGGAAAGTATGCCAAAGCAACATTTCCTAGAAGTAAAAACAGGGCCAAGAGTGTACTAGGATTGATACACTCAGATATCTGTGGACCTATGTCCACAAAAGATCTTAGTGGTGTCGAGTACTTTATTACCTTCATTGATGGCCACTCAAGTAAAACTTGGATTTATTTTCTAAAAACCAAGGACGATATTTTATGTCGATTCACAGAGTTCAAGGCTCTAGTGGAGAATATGATTAGGAAGAAAATAAAAATTTTGTGCTCAGATCACGGTGGAGAGTATGTCGATAAGGACCATTGATTTTTTCACTAAGGAGGGCATCAGAAGAGAGTGGATAGCTCCTTACAATTTGGATCATAATGGAGTAGTAGAAAGGAAGAACAGGACTATTGTAAAAGCAACTAGGGTCATGATGTGTGATCAGGATGTGCCAAAATTCTTGTGGGTAGAAGCATGCAACACAACAGTCTATGTTCAGAATAGGACTCCTCATCGGGCATTGGGCAAGATTACTCAAGAGAAAGTTTTCACAGGAAAAACACCTGAAGTCAGCCATTTCAGGATATTTGGTAGTTTAGCATATTGTCGCGTACCCAAGGAAAAGAGGAAAAGCAGGGTCAAACTATGGAAAAAGGGTATCTAGTGGGATATAGCGAGAGCACTAAGGCATATAGAATCTATCTTCTAGGGAGTAGGAAGGTAGTCGTTCGACGAGATGTGAATTTCATGGGGGACATGGCTTTCAGAAAATCTCGTGAAATGCCTTCTGAGGAGCAGTTAAAAGAGGAGCCGTTGGTTAAACCTCTTCAACCAACGGAAGTAAGGAATTCTTCCTCGAATCAGAAAGATTCATAGGATGAGGAGGAGCTAACAGAAGCACTTGCTGGTAGAGGAAGAACTAGCAGGGAACTTCGTCAGATTTTGTGAGATGCAGAGGAATTCATCGGTGCGCCAAGAAACAATAAGGGGGAGAGAAAACAAATAGATAGATATCAAGCATTAGTAGTTCAGGATGGGGAGCCTACCAGTTTCTAGGAGGCAGCTCAACATCAGGTTTGGCTAGATGCGATAGAGGAGTACAACTCCATAATGGTGAATGATGTCTGGGAGGTAGTGCCAAGGCCTCAAAACAGATCAGTGGTAGGTTCGAGATGGATCTGCAAGATCAAATATGCTGCAGATGTCAGTGTAGAGAAATATAAATCTAGGTTTGTGGCTAAGGGGTATTGTTATGAAACAAGCTCAAGAAAAGATAGAAAAGATAGATCAACGCTTTAGAATTCAGCCTCTTCGAGGGGGCAACCTCATTTACATTACATAAATGAACAATTCTTGGATGAT
>APFE030204433.1:3970-33706 GCA_000404065.3 Pinus taeda
ATTATGCTGGGGGCATGTGAACTTATAACAAGCATAGTTTTTCGTTTCAAGCTTGCGTAAACATGAAACCGGATCCGAGCATAGTTCTTTCCTGTGTCAAGCTCGTTAAAAAATGAAACAAATCCTCCTCTAATTGAGTCGAGAGTTTGACTAGACCTCATAGATGTTAAGTTGTATCTTTAGGTTAGTTATTTCAGTCTTTTGCATAGTTTTCTTATAGATTGAGGTCAAGTCTTTCAAGTGATCTCGTATCTGAACCTTCATTTCATCCAACTGGTTAAATGAAGCTGGGGGGCATGCGCTCTAATAGTTATGCTTAGGGGGCATTCAAGCACAGTTTTCACTCTGTTTCAAGCTTGTGTAAAAATGAAACTACTTCGAAGCATAGTTTTTCTTTGTTTCAAGCTTTTGTAAAAATGAAACCCATCTTGAGTCAATTTCGGTTATTTTCAAGACTCATTAAACTCATGAAAAACCCGAGATTATTTTTAGGTTAGTTATTTCAGTTTTTTGCATAATTTTCTTGTAGTTTTAGGTCAAGTTTTTCAAATACTCTCGTAGAGTACATTTTTATCATTTTTTCGAACTCGTTAAAACTTACGAAAAAATGAAACCGCAGAGTCATCTTTTAAGCCCTTTTCTGACTCCTAAAAACTGAAAAGATTGCCGAGCGTTTCTTTTACACTCATTAAAATGGAATTAAAAGACGGTCCTCTTACAGCCCTTTTCTGACCGAAAAAACAAGAAAAGATTGCCGGATTTTTGTCGTTTCAAATTCGATATTGGAAATAAAACGACGTGTCCTTAATCGCTTTTTACTTTTCAGGTCAAAGACACTAACTATGAAAATATCCTTGGTCGCAAGATCAAGCGGTTCTCCTAGGTATTATTTTATACTTTTTCGGGCTTAGGAGACACAAATTTACGAAAAAGTCCATTCTGGAGTCTTCTAAGTTTTTCAGACTCTCTAAATATGAAAAACGCCGAGTTTCTCCTATACTGGACTCGTTAAAATTTCACAGTAAAGGACCTGTTCTATTACAGACAGGAACGGACCACTCCTTCTTAGGGTTCGCATCAAAAACTAAGTTGGACTCATCCGAAGGATGAGCTTACAAACAAGCATATGTTATCCTCCTCAAGCTTGTAAAAAATAAAGAGGTACTTGCCAGAAATGGTGGGGGAAAAGGGAGAAGAATGAACCTATTTGATATCCTTTTGTCTCAGAAAAACCTTACTACCACTCTTGAACACGACACTTTTTATTCACCTAGGTTGGGAAATCCTTTGTCTCACAGTTGATCAAACCACATTGAAATTCTTCAGCCGGGTTCCGGGGATTAATTTTGAGTCATTCGTCACCAAGCCATCTGTTGTGTCGTTATGTGTTCAAGAGGTCTGTAAACAAAACATTCAACTGCAAAATACCTATCATCCATTTTATCATCCTTGAGTCAGTCCTTACAGCAACATTTCTTCAACTTGAACTATGATTTCGTGTTGTGGGCTTGCCTGCGACGGGTCACTTTTATCGACATCAGCACATTATCTAGAAAGTTGACTTAGAAATCGTCAGTACCTTGAAATCTGCATGCATCAATGGCAGGTTTCTCGCCTTCGACGTCCGTTTTCATCATTGACTTGCGATCGAAGGATTCCATGAAATGTTCGACATCGACTCATTCATTCACATCTCATGGATTGTGCTGGGTACTTTGAGAACATTGACATTACTGGTGGTCTCTCTCACACTTGTTAACAGTTTACATCATTGACTGGTAATCAAGTGGTTTCTACCATGTTCGACATCGACTCATTTATTCACATGGCTAGAATCGTACCAATTCGGGAAGTAGAGATGAAGACCTGGATCTAGTTTCCACCATCCAGGCTGTGAGGAGTTTTGTATTCATTATATTGTAGACCAATTATAAACAGATGGCTGCGTCCATACTGTGTCTACATGAGTCTATGGTTATGATGTACTACGAAATCATTCCTGTATTAGAGTAGTAGTTAGTCTGTTAGTTAAAGTTTTTGATCTGAGTATGGGAATGCTACCTCAGCGATGATATAATCTTATACATGTATTTTGTGTTGAAAATTGCAGGTTCTGACTGGGCTCTCCACAAGATAATCCTTGAAATGATAAAGTACTTCACCCTTCCTAAATGATATAAAAACCCTATTCTATTACAGGCTTCGCACTTTAGGGGGCAATCTGTTACACTGAAATTTGTCACCATGACTATCTGCAGTTAATATGGCTCCATCAATAGTCATATTATCCTCCTTGGCAAGCCTCATACCTCTGCTCTCCATGTCAAACTTCAAGAAAGAGAGAAAGTCATTAAAAATATATTTATCTCTGGGTACGCAGTTTCTCTCAACCTTACCTACGTGTATGCATCCAAAATTCATAGTACCTGCGTACTTGTACGCTCTATATGTAAAGGGGTGGGTGCATACTCCTGTAAAGGTCAAAAGGCGCGAGTTTCATCTTAAAAAAATTACTTGTGGTCATTTCTAGAGCATTCTAGAAGCTTGTTTGACGTGTATTGAGCGCCTCCAGATGGTTCATGTATCCCTACAAAAGAGGAACTTATCCCATCAAGAAAGGAGCTACCCCATCCAAAGAGGGGCTTATCCCATTGATGGTGGACCTGATTAACTTCCTCTAGAGCATTATAAATACAGGCATTGGACCAGAGGAGGGGAGGTTGAAAGCTGAATATTCCAAAGGGTAGATGCTGCTGGAATTAGGACTTCCTTGTAGAAGCTTGTGAGGAGAGATTCCCATCCTTTCTTGTTTCATTTGGAAGTGGGTGAGCTTATCAAAGTAAAGGAAAACTCTTGCTGGACCTTGGGAGGAACTTGCACAACACCAAGGCTCAGGTTGTAATGGTTTCTTTTGTTTCCTATTAATACAAATAAGTCCATTCTTCTCAACAATTTTTTATTAATGAGTTGTTTCATATACTCCTTGGTCTATATGTTGAATATGTTTTATTTTATGAGATATTCAGGTGCTATGTAATCGTTTGATTGTTAGTGAATGCAGGTTTCAAAGTGAAGGAGGAGCTCATTCAGATCGATGAGGCTGGCTACTACAACAGTGTTGGACTACAGGTACGATCTAAAACACTTGATTTCTCGTGTGATAAATGCATGTTTAGAGAAGGATTGCTCTTAATTGTCTTGTTTTTCACTAGAAAGTCTTAGGCTTCTAGGGAGGTTGGTTTTGTCTGCAAGATTAACTCTTTCCACATGACTCCCCTCCATCTGAAATAATCTCCCTTAGAGTACCATACTGAGCAAAAATATCCTCAAAACAAAAATATGAAACCACCTGTTCCGTTGTTTTTGAAAATTTTGATGAGAAGGTGGGTTAAAAGGTCCAACGAGGTCAATTTCCAAGTTCTCAAAGGCTCGAGGACTGCCTGGGGCTGTAATGGCATTTCATTCGATTTTCCACTCTGCCCCATGCGTTGACAACTGTCGCATGTTTGGAAATAATCTCGAGCATCCGAAAAGGTAGAAGGCCAATAATATCCCATTTGCAACACCTTGTGGCTTGTTCTTTTATCTTTAAAATGTCCTCCATAAGGGCCGTCATGGGAAGCCTTAGATATCTCATAAATGGCATCCTCAGATACACAATGTCGAATCTGCTAATCAACCCTTGTGTGAAAAAGGTATCCTACCATCCATGAATATCGAGTACTGTGATGAATAATTTTCCATTGTTCCCTATATGACAAGTGACAAGGTACCTTCCATGTAGCAAGATAGTTAGCAATATTTGCATACCACGTAGTTTTAGAAGAAATTGCAAAAATATGATGATCTGGAAAACTATCTTCTATGGGTATACTTTCAAAATTATTATCTAGTCTAGACAGAAAATTAGCAACCACATTATCCTTTCCTGGTTTATCTACTATGGTGATGTCAAATTCTTGAAGTAACAATAGCCATCCTATAATACGACCAGGAGTAATGGTTTTATTCATCAAATACCTAATTGTTATGTGATCAGTGTGTACAAAGCTACGCTACCTAGTAATATAATGCCAGAACTTGTTGATGGCATAGATGACAAGGATTTTTTTCTCAGTCACTGTGTAGTTTAACTCAATAAGTTCCAAGTTCTTACTAACATAGTAAATTGCATATTGCACCTTGTTTACTTGCTATCCCAAAACTACCCCAACTACTGCCTTAGAGGCATCAACATGGATATGAAATGGTAATGTCCAGTCTAGCCCTCGAAGGATCATATCTCTAGAGACAAGTTCCATGATCTTCACAAAGGCTACATCACAGTCATTTGTCCACACAAAATCTTCATCTTTTGTCAGCAATTGAAAAAGTGGATGTGTTATCTTAGCAAAATTTTCTATAAAGCACCTATAATAACTAGTGAAACTGATAAAGCTACGTACCTATGTGGGGTTTTTCATATTGGAAAGTGTAATATTACCTTTATCTTAGCTGGATCCACCCAAATTCCAATAGTTGAAAGCAAATGTCCCAAGACTATTCCTTCCTCCATCATCAAAGGCACTTTATAGTACTCAAAGAGACATGTGTCCTTTTACATATTTCAAGAAAATTTTCCAAATTCACTAGCCCTTATTTGAATGAGTCCCCATATGGAGTAATATTGTCCATATAAATTTCAACATTGTCCTCTACTAGATCAAAGAAAATCCCTAAAATTGTCCTTTGGAATGTTGCAAGTGCATTAGAAAGACCAAATGGAGGGACTCGGTATGTGAAAGTTCCCCAAGGGCACGTGAAAGTGGTTTTATCTTGATCCTCGGGAGCTATCTAGATCTGGTTGTACCCACAAAATCTGTCTAGGAAAGAGAAGAACTTCTTCCTAGCCAAAGTATCTAAGACATGATCAATGAACGGTAAAGGGAAATGGTCTTTGTACGTTGCCTTCTTTAATTCTCTGTAATCTACACATATCTATCAATTACCATTTTTCTTGGGAACAATCACCAATGGGGAAACCAATTGGTTGTCCGAAATGGGGTAAATAAATCCTACATCTAACAACTTTTGAATTTCTTCCTTGACAATGCTTTTAAGAGCGGGGTTCATTCTCCTCTGGGGTTGTATCATAGGATGGAAATCCTCTTTGATGTATATATGATGGGTACATATATTGGCAGGAATTCCCTTCATGTCTGTATATTCCTAGGTAAAGGCTTCTTTGTGATTTCAGAGAACATCTAGAAGTTGTTTTTTTTGGGATTCTGATAGATTTGGGTTAATATTCAAGGTCTTTCCTGGCTCTATCTCTACAGAAATGCTATCATGGGACATAGTTGTGGGAAGTTCTTCAAATCCATCTGTTATTTCAATACTTTCCTATGTTTCATAGCTCAAGAAAGATTCTAGAATTCGTTGATTCGAATCTGAAGCAGAACAGGGGTCGCTAATGAATGTAGTAATTGTATCATCCACTGTTTCTATTTTCAGTTGAAGGTCTTGTTGTATAGTAAGAACTCATCTTAATTCTTCATCTTTAGATTGAGGCTCTTCCTTTGGTAGATGTTTCTTATGATCATATGGTTTCACTAATGGGCTAGGTTCTGCAGGAGGGTATAGCACAAAGGTTTTAGTGACTTGCCCATTTGAGATAACAATGTTCCCAGAACAACACCCAATGTAAGTGTCCGCAGTTGCCAACCATGGCCTTCCCAGAATCAAGGGATGGTCACTAGCTAGGGACTATGTTTGTAGCACTAGGAAATCCATAGGGTAATGACATGAATCAACTAATATTGTAATGTCTTCTAACTTCACTACTGGTTTGATTGTAGATCTATCTGCTAGTTCTAACACAGTAGGTGTATGTTTTAGGTTCTAAATACCCAATGTATGTGTGGCTTTAGTAGTAATGACATTTATAGAAGCAACCAAATCTACCAGTACATGTGGAATTTCCACTCCATTAATATGCACAGTTAGAATTGGGTTCCCCAGGTCCCCATATTTCACAGGCATAGCTTTTCCCATCACAAAATCTGATAACTTTCCCATCACATGAATAGTGAGTGGGTCCCTTGATTTCTGTCTAGGCTTTTTAGCACATTATTCCATAAGCATTTTTGCATATATAGGTACATCCCTCATAGCTTGTAACAAGAAAATCTTAAAAAACTAATTTTGTAATTCCCCTAACAAGTCAAACTTAGCTTGAGGGATCTCTTTAGTCAAGGCCAATCTTTCAGCATAGGGTAGGTCAACTCGATGTTCTTGAGTAATTATCAGTTGAGGAGGTGTTTTTCTTTACTAGCTTGGTTTGATTTCTCTTCAACTCTTTCTGGTTCTTTAATCTCACTACCAACTTGTTCAATAATAGGTGAGGGTTGAGCATCTACTGCCCACTCGGATCTCAAGTTCATCTCGTAAAGTTTTGTAGTAGAGATACTATATGAAGGCAGGTTGAGGGTGTTAGCTTGCTGAGCCCCTTTATGTTAGGATTCAGATTGGGTTGGATAGGAAGTTGAGGGTGAACAGGCAGATTACCAGGAGGCATGTTAGAGGGAAACTAAAGTTGTTGTGGCATTGACTGGGGAAACTATCTAGGACGAGAGGGTTCATACCAGTTTGGGGCCCATGAAGAATTCAAATTAGTTTGAGGAGCCCACTACTGCCAGGCTGGAAACTGATATTGGGGCCACACACGTGGATAAGGCATGGACTGAGGACCCATACTAAAATTGTTAAAATATTGAGATGGATCCTGAAACATATCTTGATTTAAACTTGGTGGCTGAGGTTGCCATGGCTTTTTGGATCCCATAAAATACAGTTGGTCCACCTCATCGCCTATCCCTTGAAACACTGTTTTCAATCCTAGCAAGGAGGGCATGAACTTGTTGCATGACTGAGCTCAAAAACTACACATTCTTCCACGAATTTCAATGGACAATCTCTAGGTGGATGCTTCTTTCTACATTTAGGGAAAAATATAGCCATAGTATTTTCCAATTCCATTTGTTTCTATTTTACTTGCAGTGTGTCCATTTGTGTAGATAGGGTGCTTAAGATATCAGTCCTTAAGTTATCTAGTAGGTTTCCAATTTTTTCTTTCGTGAAACCTCCACGAGATAATTTTGTCGACCGAATTCCTTGTTTATTCTGTGTAACTCCCCTTGAGCACTAGATGCACAACTCACAGATGGTATTGAAATCCTCTTTCAATATATCTCCCTTTCCTAATATGTTTAACAGTTCCAAAGAGTCTTCTTGAAAATCCTAGAGAAGGATAATGTCCAAAATGTCCTTATCCAGGTTAGAATTACTTGATCTATGTAGTGTGTACTGTAAACATTCCTTACAATCCTCCATATTCTCATCTTCTTTCTGTATGAACTTAAAAAGTTCTTCCTTAATATCCCAAGATTTGCAGTAATCCTGATACTTCTCCAGAAAAGAGGTTTTTCATCCCATCCAATGTGGAGATAGCCTTTCCTCCTAGACCCATAAACCATCGCGACTTTCTCTTTTAATGTAGCAGGGAATATTTTTAGTTTCTGAGCATCAGTTTTGTAGTGATATCCCCAACACACAATATCAAATTCAAAAAGGAATGTGTCAGGGTCTTCAGAAGTTAGCCCATGAAATCTAGGTAAGGTTGTCAAAGGAATGGGCATCGTTGGTGTGTCAGTCTCAAGATCCTCAATTAGGATGCCAATAGTACATGTTGTGGGTGCCATGAATATCCTCTAACAATCATTGGGAATTTCATCAGGTTCTGTAGAGAATGATGGAGGGGGTGTTGTCATGGAAGTTTCATTTACTTTAACAACACTTCCCTTATCATGTGGTGATATAAATTCCTTTACAGCTCCTTCCTCCCTGACATAATTACTTGATCCCTCAGACCACTTTCCTGCAAATTCTTCTTCGCTACTGGACTGGCCTAGTTCCTCAAATCTTCTACTTGCAACTTCTTCTTCCTCTATTATTAGCAATGATACTCCTTCATCAGGTACATTGCTCCATACTTCTTCTGCTGTTGGAAGGGTTGGTGGTGTTGAATCAACAATAGGTATTGTGGATAGCACTAGTTGTTCAAAAGATTGTCCCTCTGATTTCTTTCGAGTCCCTACCCTCACAGCAACATGAGAAGATGCCTCTATTTCAACTTTTGTGATGATTTGTTGGATATAAGTGTTCCTTCCCAAATATCGTCCTTCTTTCTTTGGGGCTTTTCCTCTGCTCCTTTTATTCAAATCTCTGTTCATGCAATTTGGTGAGAGGGAAATATCTAAATTAAATCACTATGCTAAGGACCTAGAGCAAGGTGTCAAAATACCATTCCCTCCCCACTACAAGAGGTCAGGTTTTAACAAACAAGAAAAGAAAATGACTAAAATGAAATCTAGGGTTCAGGACCTGGAGCAGGGTGTCAAAAGACTATTCCCTCCCCAGGACGATAGATCAGGCAAGAAAATAACACACATAAAAGGAAATTTAAATCTTAGGACCTGGAGCAGGGTGTCAAAATACCATTCCCTCCCCGAGACAAGAGATTGGGTTTTAACAACTCAGAAAAATTCAGAAAAATTAACCAACGCAAGCGACTCAACCCAAAAATAGTAAAAAGCAACAAAAGTTAAAATACTAAGCTCAAGACTTAAAGCACAGTAGCACTTCCCTCCGTAATATGAGAGATTGATCCTTTGTTCAATACAGATCATGTCTTTCACCTTGTTAGCCTTCCCCGGCAACAGTGCCAAAATGTTGGTGTTTGGGTGTAAATACACTATGCCACCCTTTTCCACATTAATTCATCAATCTGGGTATGTACAATTTTCAAGGTAATGTGAAAGGTATATGTCAGGGCAAGGTTACAGTCTAACATCAACCAAGGATTCGTAGCTAAGAATAAAGAATCGTTGTAATAGTAATTAGAAATAAATTACAGAACTTAGAAGGAATTCACAACAATCAATAAAGATCTATAATAGAAATAAGAAATTAACATGACATAATAGAAACATCACACACAAAGAAATTATGCAACACCTGATTAGAAGAGAAAGCCCATATATCTGATCAAGAGAACAACAACTTGCTCGTGTTCAATTAATATATAAGGGACTGTTACAATATTTGTCTCTGTGCGGCTAACCCCTCGTAAGGGAATAAAACCTCTTTCATACAAATACATGGGAATGACATATTCACCAAATTTGGAAACTAATTCCTAAAAATACACAACTTCTTAGAATAGCAACTAATTGCTAAGAGAGAGAGAACAATAAAGATCCAAAATAGGCTTGGGAGCAGCTGAGAGTTGGTTATGCTATTACAACATTGCCGAACAACAGTTGTAAATGTGGGACTATTGGTGCAAGTTGTGAATGTGATACTTGTTCACCAAAATCTAGGAAATAAAAAGTTTTAGTAGTTTGCATAGGAAAAACTCTTGTGACCTTACTTCATTAATTAAATATTCCAAGAGATGTTAGAAGGGAGGGATACCTTGTAGGTTTATCACAATTAATGCATATCATTTGGTGCAAAAAGGATGTAAGGGTAGGTGAAAATATAAGGAAAAGATAGGAAGATTTGGTGCCCAACAAGATCCATACATAACTACTACCATAAAACATATACATATCCAACATAATAGCAACACAAATAGTAGGGAAATCACAGCCATATGATTCACATATAAACCAGCATAATACTCATAGAAGTACAACATGAAATAATCTCATATTGATTATGAAAAATCGAAACTCAGGATGGGACTTCCACATTCCACCCGACCATAGAATGGTTGAGCCAAATATCTCTTCATCCATTCACCCCTTGTGGTGAAGTAAAATTATAAGTACGGACAGGAACAAATTCCTATAGCTCGATAATGGGTCTAGCCACAATAGTTACATTCTATGGAAGATTTTCTTAAGTTAGGACCAATCAAGAGGGCCTACATCTTGGTCACTTATCTTGCTTGATGATGTCCTTGCTTTTTCGCCCCAACAATCTTTCGCTTCCTTCTTTAAGCTCCTGAAACAAGCGACAACAACACACAAACATAATAGTAGACAAATTGCAATCTAACCTACTTAATGAGTCAAGAAGCATCAAGACATGAATATGTCATATTACAAAACATGTAGGAACTCAATCAATAGTTTCATATATTAATATCAAAGAGAGATTGCAACCATTTATCTTGACATCGCAGTCTTCCTCTAACAAGACTAGGTTCCCACACGCTTTTGCTAGCACTTCATGATGGCTTCAAACAACAATAGCTTAAAGACTCTTCCCTTTAGGCTTAACTCCAAACCAAACACACTTCTCCCTCACACAACTATATGGCTACAACTAGTAATGGTTTTCTTGTCAAATCAAAATAGTATACTCACACTTAGCCAACACTCTAATTATATCACTGCAACTAGTCACTAGTTTGTGCTTCGGAAGAAGGGAGGTTTATATAGGAAAGATGGATGGGAGGTGGATCCTCTTCTCATGGGAGAAGGAATTATCCCTTGAGGTAGTTCCTTCATTATAGGGGAAAGGAGTCCAAATTGTCATCCTCAATCCCATCCGACAAAACCATTTACCATACTTCTGTTATGAAGCTTCTAGAGATGGAAGCTTCAGCTCTAATTTAAAAAACCTTCCACAACAGGACTGTCCTGACTAGAACACAGCTTAGTTGCATCAATCAGTGTGGGGAATAGTGCTAATCTCTGCACATTAGTGCGGGGGATACAAATGCCATTAACATCAGTCTTGTAAATTGGGAAAAACAAAATTTTCAGGGGAAATGTAGCAAAAGGGAAATGATCTGCTCATGAAGAGGGAGATAATGGGAGTTTCTCCATGAAGACAAAGCATGTGGGGTTCATTGTAGAGGTCCTCCAGGATCAATGAATGGGGAGTATAGGGAAAATTGTAAGATGTTGTGTAACAGATTCCCCTAAAGTGTGAAGGACAAACTGGAGTGAGGGATGAAATGCTTTATAAATTAGTGTGGGGAACCATTCTGCCGTCGGAAAACCTGTAAGAAAGTATAGATACATATACATAAATTGAGATCTCTATCAAATGATACATGAATTGTGGCATGGATGCAACCATCTAGAGAATGATCATGTAAAATGAATTGAGGTATGGATGTAATGGCCCATCAAAGAGGATCATAACAAAACCAAGGTATGGTTGCAGCCATCCAATAATGAGAAGGATCACATATGATAACTCATTGTTTGGTCGCAGCCAGCCATCTGGAAGAGACATGCATATCATCATAACCATGTCACACCACTTTGCAACCTAGAATTTTGGTAATTTGAGTCCAAGGTCTTGCGCTCCAACATGACCCGATCAAAGTACATATCCTAGCATGCGCATAGATGTGTTGATGTCAAACATGCTAGAAAGTCACTTGATTACCAGTCAATAATGTGAACTGTTAACAAGCGGGAGATAAACCAACAATAATGACAATGGATTTCAAGGTACTATCAGCACAATTCATGGAATTTGAATACAGGAACTGAAGTCAAACATCCATGAAACTTGATCGAAAGCCAATGATCTGAACTTGTCATTGAGTGAAAAAAACTTGCCATTAAGGCATGCAAGCTCTAAGGTACTGGAAGGGAGTCTCTCAATAAACTTCCTAGATAATGAGTTGGTGTTAATAGAAAGTGACCATGTTGAAGGAGGGCCATATTAAATCCCACATCATCGACGTGAGATGAGAGGATGCAAAATTATTTTGGATGATACATAGAAACAGAGGTAAGTGCAACTGCAGAAGGACAACTCTTGAACATATTGGCAACACAACTGGAAGTTTGGCAGCTTTTGGATCCATAGGATCAATGGTCATGGTGACATAGTAGAGATCATATGGAAGGCAAAAATGAATGGCCCAAACCCAGGAAGGTCAATGATGTAATGGAGGATGTCCCAACCTAACATGAAGCAAAAAGTGTCATGTTCAAGAGTGAGCTACCGACACGACTCAATAGATTTCCAAATTTTTCCCCCACCATTTCTGGCGAGTACTCCAATTATTCTTTTAATTGCAAGCTTGAAGGGGTTAGCATTTGCTTTCATTGTAAGTTCATCCTTTGAACGAATCTGACCTGTTAATTTTAATAAGTCTTAGGAAGGATAAACTCGTGTTCGTCATGGTGATGAATCGAATGTCGCTTAATAGTTTAACAAGTGTGACAAAGGTGTAACTTGGTATCTTTTTCATGTTTAGAGAGTTTGAAAAAGACTCATAAAAGAAAAATCCACATGGTCCCTTTTTGTACATTTGTGTCTCTCAAGCCTGAAAAGGTAGAAAAAATACTTGAGAGAACCGCTTGACCATTTTAGTAAAGGAGTACCTTTTTCCTAAGTAGTGCCTCCCAACCTGAAAAACGGTTAAACTTATATAGTGCGCACGATGTTTTGCATCAATTAATGAGTTTGAAATGACAAGATCTCGGCTATATTTTTAGTTCTAAAGGGTCAGAAAAGAGATAAAAGCAAACCCCCCATTTTTATTCTCTTTAACAAGTCAAAAGGGAAAAAAATACTTGGTAATATTTTCATATATTACGAGTCAAAAAACAACTTAAAGGTGACTCGTCCTAGAGGAGCGATTGGTATAAAGGGTAGCAACTAGTTCCAGCAATGGAGGAACTACTCAAAACATGTAATGGTCATTAGGCTGGCTAATAAAACCACTCATCACTGTGGTCCCTCAAGAAAGGAAAAACAACTAAGTGAAAGCATATGATCGGCCAAAGAGAAGGTGGTGATGGAATGAAACAACCAAGGCTCTTATAGCATAAATTAGGTGATAAAAATCGCAATCACGAGCGCTAAAATTGGGCATGGGTTCATTTTTACAGAAGCTTGAATCATGGAGAACTCTTCTTGGATTTTGTTTCATGTTTACAAAAGCTTGAAATGAAAAACTATGCTTGTTATAAGTTTTCACGCCCCCAGCATAATGACTCAAATGAGGTACATGCCCCCCAAGCTTCATTTCAATCAACCAGGTGGATGGACTGAAGGTTCACTTTCAAGATATTGGAAAGACTCAACTAGGATTTTACAAGATCTTAATCAAAGTCTTGATTTGGGAAAGGGAGTTGATTCATTTTTTAATGAGGTTGACACAAGACCAAGAACTATCCTCACTCCTTGATTCATTTCTTAATGAGCTTGACACAAGATAAGGAACTATGGTCCATACCCTTGTTTCATGTTTTAATGAGCTTGAAACAAGAAAAAAACTATGCTCACACCCTAGGTTTCATTTTTTAGTGAGGTTAAAACAAGACCAGGAACTATCCTCTTAACTCCTTATTTCATTTTTTAATGAGGTTGATACAAGACCAGGAACAATCCTCACATGTTGTTTCATTTTTTAACGAGGTTGACACAAGAAAAAGAATTATCCTCGTACATATGTTTCATTTTTTAACGAGGTTGATACAGGACGAAACTATCCTCGAACTCCTTGATTCATTTTTTAACAAACTTGACTTAAGACAAAGAACTATGCTCACACCCCTGTTTCATTTTTTAATGAGGTTGACACAAGACCAGGAACTATCCTCATACACCTATTCATGAACCATATGAGACCATGGCTCCCAAGAGGTCTTCACTAGATGAAAGAACCACGCTCTGGGAGGAATACATGTCAATTGGTACCATAAACACACCGAATTCCAATGCCCCCAGTACATAGTCTACTATAGCATTTGTGTTATCATTAATAGATGCAGAGATAGAATGGATAGCCACATAATTGAACTGTGGCAGGGAAGGTACTACTTGCAAACAAGAGATGATAAGGGACGGTGGTTGCATAGGAGATGCTCAGTGACCAATGAACGATAGTTTCTCAATAGCCATAATTATCCCTTCATGCAGAAAACAAACCACACGAAAAAGTGAAGAAACAAGAACTCCCATGACATAAACATAGTTGCATCCAAGACAAAGATTGAAATCTAAGGGACCTTGGACTACTATCATGTCTATATAGATAGTCTTTCCTCCCAAAGTAATAAGGAACTTTGGAAGGATCCCTAAAGTTTACTGGTTCCTCTGTTGAAAGCCAACATATTATGGGTGACAGGCATAAGCTATGGAGAGACCAAAGCTTTCCAAGTAGTATAAGACATGATTCCAACAGATGCACCTTCATCTAATATAGTGCCAGGTACTACAGTATTATATGCTTGTATTGTGATCTAGAAAGGCACATAAGATGGGAGGCTGAAAGCAGTCAAGTGACTCCAGTCGAAAGAAATGACATAACTACTTGGTGGGGGTATCATATGATTGCCCCCATGCTCTGTAGGAGAAGGAGAAAGACTCTCGTGAACAACTGGGATGAGAGGGTCATTCTTTGATTCATGAGAATTTGAGGAGACGAGAAGAACATGAGTACTATGATTACCACTCTCTTCTGGAACAAAGTGAGCAATTGGTGGTGAAACCAAGTCAACACTTTTTTTGACCAATGATTGGTTGGGAACAAACACAAGAGAGTCTTGATCAGGAAGAGTGGGATGGGAAAGAGATGAATCCAAGTCAATCTCTTTACCAACTGAGAGAGGGTCGGAAGAAAGCCTCTGATAGTCAACAAGAAGTTAGGGTTGAGGAGCTACAAGATTTTTCAAGAGCTTGGAAGCTTTATCCATAAGAGGGAAAAGGTGGAGAAGATTCTTTCCTTCACATAACCTACAGGGGAATTTAATCTTCCCTTTCTTCTTACCATCACTAATCGAGGACGCAACATCAACATGATCTTCATAGGTTGATGGGGATGGTAGATCTAGATTTTGAGGCCATACCTCTAAGACTTTGGGAATACTAGGACAGTCTTAGAGGAGATGGTCACTCTTACACAAATTGCAAGGGAATCTAACCTTCTGTGGAGGATTAGAAGGTTTGTCTACAAGATGTGCATTTGGAGTAACAGCTGCATAGTTGGCCTCTTGCTTATTTGACTTCTTCTTCTTCATCTTCTACTTCTTCTTCTTAGCCTCCTGGTTAATGGATTTCAAACTTTCACTGGGAAAAGTAGAAGAAAAGGATGAAGAAATAGGGGAAGAAGGTGAGGGTCAACCTTATAATCATTGTGACATGATTTGAATGAAGGAGATGTTTGGATAGGAGTTGGGACACTTAGGACCACTGAGATCGAAAATAACCACACAAGTAAGCCAATGGTCAACCCAAGGAGGGACAATGTTGCCATATAAGGAGCACCAGCATTTCCAAAAGAAGGAAAAGGACCACGATTCCGATCCGAGAGGAATCCTTGACTGGTAGACTCTGGGAATGTTGCCATTGGAACCAACCTTAAAGAATCACTAAGGAAGATAACTTTAACTAGGAATATTTCATGGGCAGTTAATTTTAAGACAATGAAACAAAACTTTTCTTTTTCATTTTTTAAGAGTCGAGAAAAGGATGAAAGATGACTCTCACTTTCGATTGGAAATGAGATCGAAAAGAACAAGTGCTCGAATGATGTTTTTAAATTTAAAGAGTGAGTAAAGATAAAAAAATGACTGCTTTGGATGATCTAGGTAAACAGGATTACCAAGCAACCATGAATTGCACAATACCTCTCGACGAACCAAGAAGTATGAGCAGACAATATCCCCAAATGTTTTGTTTGGTGTATCACGTCTGCAAGGCAGCTTACTTGTCTTCCTATTGATAAAGGTTTATAGCCTAGAGGGGTCTCCCATTATATAATGGATGGTACAAGGAGCACAAATCCATACTAGAGCTATCTAGTGCTGAAGTGAATGATTGATGCTAGGTTTAAAGATGTTGGAGCATGTCTCTAGCCTAGACCACTAAATGTGAGCGTTAAGTTTCAATGCTTCCTTAGGTTAATTCAATAAATTTTAATGGTTGATCTTGAATTAGGTTTTGATTACAAGGCCCTATCATTGTCATTTGACAAAACTTCTATATGCAAAGATATGAGAAAAGAGATCTTTGTCTTTGATGAAAGTGAACACTAATTGAGAGATAAAGAACACACAATCAATGCAACAATCAAAGAATGAAATATCTAGCTAGTAAATCTCCTAAATGCACTTAATCTTCCCTTAACAACAAAAGAATTTATGATGATGCAATTATAGCTTCTCAATAATGCTACTAATGCAATATTTTTGCTTAAGTAGACTATAATGATGTTATTCTTTTCATAAAATGCAAAAATGAATCTTTCACATAAAGCAATTTAATGAAAAATTTCACAATTCCAAACAAACAAGCATCAATCAAATCCAAAGCATGATGAATGAAACTAAAAAAAACTTCTTCCATGAATCAAACCAACCAGACACATAAATGCTTCAAATGAAAATTAACCAATGGAATCTATGCTTGGAATGAGAAAAGAGACACTCAAAATAAGAGAAAAACGAGACTCTTTCATTCATAAAATTGAAAACAAAGCAAATAAAGCATCCTAGTCACTTCTGGTGGAGAACAGAGTCTAAGGGTCAAGACACACTGGCATTGGAATGGGAGAAATTCTGATTTTTTCTTACCCCTGAGACCAACGTGATTACCTAACCACCAACTAGCGTTGATAGGCACGACAAACAAGACTGACCAGTACCACAACTAGTGCTGATGGCCTAATCAACGCGACTACCTAACTGACAACTAGCACTGATTGAGGGATTCAAAGAAAAAATAAAAATTAACTTCATATAGGGCTAGACCTAACACATCATAGGATGGGCTAAACCAAGAAAGCACACAAAGCAAGCTAAATTAAGCTTTCTAATTAGGGAGAAAATGGTCGAAAAGGTTCACAAGGTCAAAACACAAGAGCAAAACCCACTGACCAAGATTTTTGTCCAGCCCTATTCTTTCTGAGAGGAATTCAGATTTTCCACAGTGTTCATCTTTACTTACAGGGATCGCCACGACTTCCTAACTGACAAAAAATTCCATAGGTGGGTTGGAACAACTGTTCCCTAGCAATTCATGCTAGTCAGTGTGACTATTAGCTGATTAAATGCGCTGTCCAATGGAATTAAGGAAAAAAAAAAAAAATCAAAACAGGGACCAAATCTGCTACTAGGATTTTTAGACTCAAGTGAGTAAGCAGGAGAAAAGAAATAGAACAAAAGGGAAAATGCGAAACTAGAAAAGTTGTCACGAATCATGAAATCCAAAACAAACAAAAATATGGGATCTCCCCAGTGGAGTCGCCAATTTCTGGTGAAGTAAAATTATAAGTGTGAAGATGAACGAATTCCTCTAGCTTGACAATAGGTCTAGCCAGAACAGTTACATTCTATGGAAGATTTCCTTAAGTTAGGACCAATCAATAGGGCCTACCTCTTGGTCGCTTATCCTACTTGATGATGTCCTTACTTGTTCACCCTGGCAATATCTCGCTTCCTTCTTCAAGCTCCCGAAACAAGTAAACAACAACAACACACAAACATAATAGTAGACAAATTGCACTCCAACCTACTTAATGAGTCAAGAAGCGTCAAGACATGAATATGTAATATTACAAAACAAGTAGGAAATCAATCAATAGTTTCATATATTAATATCAAAGAGAGATTACAAACATTCATCTTGATGTTGCAATCTTCCTCTCACAAGACCAGGCTCCCACACACTTTTTTCTAACACTTGATGATGGCTTCAAACAATAATAGTTTAAAGACTCTTCCCTTTAGGCTTCACTCCAAAACAAGCACACGTCTCCCTCACACAACTAGATGGCTACAACTAGTAATGGCTTGATTTTCAAATCAAAATAGTATACTCACACTCGGCCAACACTCTAATTATATCACTACAACTAGTCACTAGTTTGTGCTTGGGAAGAAGGGAGGTTTATATAGGAAATATGGATGGGAGATGGATCCTCTTCTCCTGGGAGAAGGACTTATCCCTTGAGGTAGTTCCATCATTATAGGGGAAAGGAGCCCAAACTATCATCCTCGATCCCATCCGGCCAAACCATTTACCAGACTTCCGTTATAGAGCTTCTAGAGATGGAAGCTTCATCATTAATTTAAAAAAAATTCCATAACAGGACCGACGCGACTGTAACACAGCTTAGTCGCACTGATCAACCTGGGAAATAGTGCTAATCTCTACACATCAACACGAGAGATATAAAGGCCATTAGTGTCCGTCTTGTAAATTGGGCAAAACAGAAGTTTCAAGGGAAATGATGGAAAAGGGAAATGATCTCTCATGAAGAGGGACATAATGAGAGTTTCTCCATGAAGACAAATCATGCAGGATTCACTATAGAGGTCTTGTAGGATCAAGGAATGGGGAGTACAAGGACAATGGTAAAATTTTGTGTAACACCCTTGTGCCATATTCGAAGCATGAATGCGGGATCTCATAGAACGAATCAATACAAAACCATCTAGGGCTTCCAAAGGCCAACAACCTCAACCCATCAAACAATGATTCCACCTCAAGGTCAAACATCACAAAACCATTATTATATTGGTCTCTACGTAAACCTTCCAAGGCTCTAGAGTGTTTGTTCCAACCAAGGCTTCCAAGACCAGTAACTCAACCCATAGCTTATCTGGGCTTCCAAAGTGTTTATCCAACCAGGGTTCTAGGATTAGTAACTCAACCCACCAAGGGCTTTGAGAATGTTTTTCCAACCAAGGCTTCGAGGAATAGTGTAGGAATTTATAGGGTAACTTCCTTAGATAGAACACCAAAGGACATCAATCATAGATAAATACACCAGTATTCTTGGTGTGGTTAAAACCCTCGAAGAGGGAAAAAAATCCACGGCCTAAGCCAATGCGGCCACTTCAGGAAATTTATTAATAAAAGAATGAAAATTTACATAATCATTTGTCATGAACAGTTACCCTACAAATTACCCTCCATGCTCTTTAAATAGACATCATGGACCAATCAGGTGTTAAGCCACAGATCAAGTGCCAGTAATATTGAGGAGAGAAAAAACTGTTGGATCACTACATATCATGACCGTCAGATTGTAAGTTACAAAAGTACAAAGTAAAGAAACACACTTTACCTAACTCTACACTATACCAAGTTATACTCAACTATTTTCTATGTGTCGGAATATCCTAACACCCCCTCTTAAGAACAACTTGGGATAGGATTGGAGGGTGTACAAATATGACACAATAGGATAAGGAAGGAGGAATTAGAGCCTATCCCCCCTTAGAGATAAATTCCTAAACTCCAACCATAAATTGAAGTTTAGTAAACTTCGCCTCTGTGAAAGCCTTTGTAAAGATGTCTACAACTTGATCATCTGTTGAACAATAGTTCACTTCAAGAACATGGTCATTAATGAGCGTTCTGATGAAGTGCATGTGCAGTTAAATGTGTTTTATGTGCTAATGTTGGACTGAATATTTGTGTAGTTTAATGGCACTTTATTTATCAGACCAAAAAGTTAGTTAGATGTTGCTGCTAAAATCCAAACTCTGACAGGATCTAATGAAGCCATAGGGCTTCCTTACTAGCTTGTACGACACCACGATACTATGCTTCTATTGAAGAAAGAGAAATGGCACTTTGTTTCTTGCAAGCCCATGTAATAGGTCCTAAACCAAGAGTGAACACATAACTTGCAGTAGACTTCTGAACATTAGGGTCACCAACCCAATTAGAATCAGTGAAACCAACCAATGGAGGAGATGCTTCTACACTATAATGAATCCCAAACTGAATTGTACCTTGAACATAACGAAGTATTATTTTATTTTCTTTCCAATGAATTTCATGTGGGTTTTGCATAAGCCGAGCAATAAGGCCAATAGCAAAGGAAAGTTCAAAATGAGTATGGGTCAGATACAAAAGGTTTCCTACAAGTTGACGATATCAGGTAGCATCAAATTTAGTGGAAGTACAAGTGACTCAAACTTTGGCTCCAAACTAAAAGGGATAAGGGGCTAGCTTACAGTATTCCATGTGAAAATGGCATAGAAGATCACAAGCATACTTGGACTAGGAAAGGGAAATACCTTCCTTGGATTGCAAGACTTGAAGACCAAGAAAATAATGCAAGTGTCCTAAGTTTGTCATTTCAAACCTTTTTTTTAAGGTTGTACTTCAAATGGTTTATAAGGTTGGGATCACTAGTAGTAAAGATAAGATCATCAACATAAAGAACAATAATGATAAGAGACTTACCCACTTTCTTGGTGTAGACATTATTATTAGAATGACACCTAGAAAAGCCAGTTTCTAAAAGAAAGCTATCCATTTTGTCATACCAAGCCTAAGGGGCTTGCTTGAGACCATAAATCTATTTCTTAAGTCGACATATAAGGCTAGAGTCTATTTGTATAAAGCTAGTAGGTTGTTCCATATAGATTTATCCAAGCAAGTCCCCATCCAAGAAGGCAGATTTAACATCCATCTGATGGACTTCCCATTTAAAAGAGGCAGCAAGGGAAAGAACAAGGCGGATAGAGTTCATTTTGGAAATAGGAGAGAAGGTTTGAGTATAGTCATTGCCTTCAACTTTTCAAAAACCCTTAGAAACAAGATGAGCTTTATGTTTATCAGCTTTTCCATCTGGTCCATACTTGGTTCTATAAACCCATTTGCATCTAACAAGTTTTTGTCCCTTTGGAAGAGGAACATAATCCCACGTATCATTTGTCAATAAAGAATTATATTCTTCATTCATAGTTGCATCCCAATCTAGATGGCTTGAATCTACTGGAAATGTGTTAGGATCATAATTCCCTGAAGCTTGAGACATTAAAGAAGAGGCTCTATCGAACTGAGAACGTGTACGTTGTTGATCTGTAGGATCACCGACAAGAGCACCTACTGCATCCTGAGTAGTAGAGATGCATTTTGGAAGCCGAGGAGCTGAACAAGGATCTTGAGAAGGTGGGGGGGTATTTTCATCCCCGCTATCATCAGATGAAGAAGAAATATTTTCAGAAGTAGAAGGGGTAGAGAGAGGTGGCACATCCATCGAACTAGGCTCGTAGGTCGATATATTTTTAGCAAACTTTAAATCTCTTCTAATGATAAAATTTTTGGTCTTAAGTGGAATAAGTCTATATCCTTGGACATCTTCTAAATATCCAACAAAAATACATTTTTCACTCTTAGGTTCTAAAGCTTTGTGTTTCTCATCTAGAATATGGGCCCATGCTTCACTTCCAAAAAAATGAAAGTGACTTACATCTAGTTTAATTGATCTCCATGCTTCTTCTGGAGTGATATCCTTTAAAACCTTCGTAGGAGTGTGATTTACTTGTAATTTGCACTGTTAATTGCTTCTGCCCAAAAATTAAGACTAAGTCCTTTAGATTGAAGCATACAATTAGCCATTTCATTTAAGGTGTGATTCTTCCTTTCAGCTACACCATTTTCTTGTGGATTATATGGAATAATATGTTGCATTTGAATTCCATTGTCAGTGAAACAGTTGATGAATTTGTTGTTAACATATTCTCCACCATTATCAGATCTCAGCTTAAGAATTTGATGTCCAGATTGTTTTTCAACAAAGGCCTTAAAGGCCAAGAACATGTTAAATACTTCACTCTTGAGTTTTAAGAAGTATACCCTAGTGCGCCTAGAGAAATCATCATTGAAATTTAATAAATACTTGTATCCAGAGAATGAAACAACTAGAAGTGGACGATATAAATCACTATAAACAAGCTATAAAGGGGATGAGGTGTGCCAAGAGGCACGTTTTTCAAAACTATCCTAATGATGTTTTCCAAGTATACATCCGGAATAAACACTGTCTCTTCAAGATACCATTGGAAGACCTATTACCATATTTTCTTTACATATATTTTGAAGGAAGCAATAGTTTAAGTGACCAAATGGCTCATGCCAAAGTTTGCTCACTTCATCATTATGAGCAACAGATACCGAGGGAATATTTGATGACCCAAAGTTGTTAAACTTATACAACCTTGTAAAATCATCAACAAGGACAATAGCTAAAATCGGTCTAGGATCTCTTAGGTCCTTAATTACAACATTGTGAGGTGAAAATGCAACGATTTTACCTTCATCTAAATGAGTTATCTGATATATATATATATAGAAGGTTGTAGGATAAGGTTGGAACACATAATACATCATTAAATTGACCATCGTCTAGGTGAATAGTTCAAGTCCCTAAAAAACTAACAGATCTATCATCATCGAAATGTATATTTTTGGTGTTACAATCATTTAAAGAAGAAAACATGGCTTTGTTTTTGGCCATGTGATAAGAAGCTCCAGAGTCAATGAGCCACTCATGAGAATGAAAAGAAGAAGATACATTTAGTGCATAACCAAACCAATATGCTTGACAACCATAATGTAGAATGTGTTATTCCTGAAGATGAAATTGAAGTTTAAGAGTGCTCCAAATGGATGTTATGCTTCTTCATTGCTACTTCCAAGACTTCCATCTTAAATCATTTGGATTCTAAGTGGCCATATTGATTACAAAAGTGCAATATCTATCAGTATTCTTTCCTTTCTTTTTATTTTCCATACCACTTCGTTGAAATGATTTTTCATTTTGAGACTAAAATTTCTTAGGACCCTTATTTGGTTTAGGACCATTCCTTTTAGGATACTTCTTCTTAGGATTCTTTGGATTTGGTTGGTGCTCGGAGGCTAAGGCTTTCTTAGAAGATTTTCCAAGATTAAGAAGACCAAAATATAAGAGCTTTTCTTGTTCTCTTATTAAAGAATCACAAAAGGCATCAAAAGAGAGGGAATTGTAGTCTTTTCCTTGAGAAATAAAGGCTTCTCTAGTAGAATGGAAGGTGGAAACAAACACAGAGTAGGCTGGTCCCAACTTAGTAAGAATGGAATAGATAAGTCTACCATCTTCTTTCTTAACCTTAACACCTTCCAAGAGAAGTCTAAGAGTCTTGAACTTGGACAAAAAATCTTCAATGGAAGAAAAATTATTAGGGTCCCATGTAAGCAACTAATTTTCGACTTGATGGTCTCTAATTTCATTTTTAATTCCAAAAACTTTAGTGAGTTGTTTCAATGCTTCATTAGGAGTATCAAGTTTTGTGATATGGAATCTAAGGTATGGAGAAATAGACATCCCTATCAACCACATGCTTGATCTTGCCTATTTTTCCATTTGGCTACCTTATATTCATCTTGAGGTTTGGTTTCTTGGCCTGAGGCTATTCTATAAAGACCTTTACTTCTAAGTAAATCCACAATGTAGGACCACCACAGGAAGTAGTTGGTCATGTCAAGAATAACTTGGCATGGACTCTACATTTTAACATAAATTGAAGTTGTAGATGGTGAAAATAAGTTTTCCAATGGAAATATATCAAAAAATTACATTTCTTAAAAAAAAGGACTCTAAAAATGACTTCTAAATGAAGAGGTTATGGCTTTTTGAAGAAACATTGTTGAAGATGCCGACGAAGTGCATGAATGTGCGAAATGAATGATAATGTTATATTTAAAATAATCCCCCCCCCCTTCCAAACCTAATCTAATTAGCTCACTTTAAAAAAAAATATTATTTTATGTGACTCAATTTTATAAATAATGGAAAGTCACTTTTACAATGGTACTTTATGATCTACCCACTAAATTGTAAGTTAAATAAAAGATAAAGAGACTTTAGAATTATAAGTGGCTCACTTTTTATAATGGGTGAGAACACTTTTACATAAAGTAAATTTAAAACATAAGTTATATGTACTTTTAGAAAAAGTAACTTAACAAAAGGAAAGACTTGAGCTCAAGACGTTTATTCTCATCAAGTAACTTTGGACCAAGTGAGCTAGTTTAAAAGGTTAGTAATTTTTAGAAAAGAGGAAGGGTTTTTCTTTTAGTCACTGAAGCTTTGGGGTGTGTGCTTGCTTGAAAAAACTCTTTTTTCCCTACAAAAAAAACCACAAAACCTAACACAGACATACAAAAAAAGAAACCTTACAACTTGAAGATAGCTCTAGCCAGAAACTAAATATTTTCCTCAATGTTTCTAATTTTCCGAGATCACACTAAGGCGCAGCAAAAAAGAGCATACACATGAGGAAAATCCTTCCTTTATGTTTCTAATTTTTCCAAATTGCACAAAGTCACAAGGAAAAGAGCATACACATAAATGAAAGGTATAGATCTGGTAATAAAAAATAGAGAGCTAAATAAACTGAAATAAATAGGGAGATGAATAGCTAGAACTGCAAATAAAGATTGTATACCTCCAGATCTTAAACATTACATAGCTAGGGCTACCGTAAACCTTTTCGCATGAAACAAAAGGGTTTCCTCACTGGAATAGATGCTCCTAACACAATACAGTAGTCCTCTTGGCCCAAAAGTAGTAAAAAACAATAGATCTTGGAAACGACAGTCAAATGCATTTTTACTAACTTTAGGTTTGGATCACCAACAGATGAGGCCCTCAAATAGCTCCGATACCATGTAGGAATTTACAGGGTAAGTTCCTAAGATATAACACCAAAGGAAACTACTCACAAAAAAATCACATATCAATACACCAATATTCTTGGTGTGGTTAAAACCCTCAAAGAGGGAAACAGTCCATGGCCTGAACCAACATGGTCACTTCAGGCAATTTATTAATAAAATAATTATAATTTACATAAGCTTCTCTCATGAATGTTACCCTACAAATGACCCTCCATGATATTTAAATAGAGATCATGGACCAACTAGATGTTAAGCCACGGATCAAGTGTTGGTAATACCGAGGAGAGAATGAACCATCAGATCACTACATATTGTGATCGTCAGATTGCAAGTTACAAAAGTACATAGTAAAGAAACACACTTTACCTAACTCTACACTAGACCAAGTTATTCTTAACTATTTCCTATGTGTCGGAATATCTTAACAACTACTAACTCAACCTAAGCTGATAGAGGCATTCCAGAGTGTTTGTTTAACTAGGGATTCCAAGAACTAGTAACTCAACCCAAGCTAAAGGAAACATTAGAAGGAATAAAAAAAACAAGGAAATAAACCCATAACACCATCGTTTTCCAAGAAATGGCAAGGCTAGGAAAATCCAATGTCAATCCAAGAAATCCTCCGTGCCAGTGATAGATCGTGACCAATAAACCACACGCATATGCCATGCATTCAAAAAATAGTGAGGAAACATACATGTAGCTCTGTACTTGCAAGAAAAACCCTCTATAGATGCTAATCTTGATGTTCTCTTGTACTTTCTTTCTCTTCCTTTTCCTTCTTGCTCCAAAACTCCAAGTATGACACACCCTCCAAGAGTGCTCCAAGAAAACTCTAAGTGTCCAAGAGTATGATAGAGAGAGAATATAGAGAGAGCTCCAAAAATGAACTGACAAAAGTTTGTGCACTGGTCCTCATAAGCCTTTTTATTAATGAGGCCTCTATTTTCTTCATTTTCCATTATTTTCTTTCATTTTCCTCCTCACGTGCAACATGTTACCTTTCACCTCCATTTTCTCCTTATTTTCATTATTTTCATGAATAAATGAACCAAAAATGCCATTTTTCCTTTACCAAAGCCTTAGCCATTTCCTTTTCCAATTTCCTTAGCCATTAATCAACCACAAGTGATCCCCATCAATATGTGTTTTCCCAACATTCAGCTTGGAATAAGTGTCCTATCAACTGTGCTTATTATTTTACCTTTATTAACTTTTATTACATGGAATTTTCACTATAGTTGTTACAAGATATGGGTAAGTACGCAGTTGATTCCCTATTGCCAAGTAGCTACTATCATGTGTACACTCTTTACTTACCCTATACACAGAAGTTTATTGATCAATGGACACCATTGATTGATGGGGCTTCAGAGGGTTATACATTTGATTGGTGTAACACACTGTTAGACAATCTAGCCACCCATATCCTTGCTTTTAGAAGCAAGCACGAAGTCTCAAAAAAAATAATTCTGCCCTTTTACATGAGCACTTGTATAATGGATGCCCTGTGTTTCACCATGGACTTCACCTCTATGGGTTGAAAGTGGAATTTAGAAGACCCAACCCCTATTCACATCTATGAAAATATTCTTTTGAATTCAAAGTATATGCATCATTTCTACAAAATCTATCATGGATTTATGCTACCTATCTATGAGATTATTATTGATAAAAAGACCACGTAGGTATCTCTTGAAGCTGAAATAGACTTTCTCTGGGTAGGAAACTCGTTTGAATAAGAGTTATTTACCTATGTTCAAGTATTTTCTAGTCTATCTCGCCCTCATGTATTACCTCCATTTGTTCATGACAAACTTATTTCCTAAGAGATAGCATATCAGACCATAAGAAACTATATTTCAAATGTTTTAAAGGAATCAAATATGAAGTTGTGGCATGGTTTTCCTATCTAGTGTGGTGTATATACTTTGGATAATTTCAAGCATGTAGTCATTGAAATTAATGCTATTCAAGAACTCAGCTTCCCCACCATTCCTAGCAGATACTATGACCCCCATCAAATTGTCAAAAGGGTTACTACATCATCGAGCATCAAAACATTTGCTCATGAGCCAGACAAATTTGATGATTTGTTTGAAAATGCTTCTAATTATTCAATGGTTGTGAGATAGGTAGAGAAGCATTTGACTCCACAAGAAATGATTCAATCCACCTAGTATAGAGCCACAAGACTAGAAAAACTCTCTTTGGATTCACTAAGGATTCCTCGAGAGAAAATATTCCTTGATGATGTAATAGTTGTTGGTTCTACACAATCTATCGATGTTTCTCAGTCAAGAGAAGAAATCGCTTCCTCTACTTCCCTAGGAGAGGGTATTATCCCTAATACCAAGCTAGAAGAAATATGTGAGCAATATAATTAGGCTATGAATTTTAAGGTTGATCAACCTGTTATCACTCAGGTTTTCCTAGAAGCTGTGTAAGAAGAAAGTATACCCGAGATAACCACAAACCATCCTTTTAGATACATAATCTAGCCAATCGGCATCCAGAGAGGGCTCTCTCTTTATGATTTAAATTTGTTCTTGGAAGGTTTTAGGCTAGTTATAGATTCAAGAGTTTGTTTTGGGAAAATGGTGGAATCCACAAACTAAGGGCAAGATTGAGAGCTTTCAGTCCATTGGGCTATGGAGTCAAAGGATGGCTTTACTGGATTTCTATTTTAAGCACAAGATGGTATTACAGGGCAAGATAGCTAGACAGAGAACAATCCTTAAAATTTTAAGTGGATGGGATGAATTTGAAGGGATGAAAGGCAACTAAGAGTCTTTCACCATCTCCAAAAGAAAGAAATGAAATGACTACAAACAAAGATCAATGAAGAATCCTTTGTTATAGTAACCAACAACGTTTAAATTAGTAAAGCAAGAGCATTTAAGAATTCATGCTTATAACTAATTTAGAGGAAAACATAAAAAATAATAACATTTGGAAACAGAGTACAATTAAGCAAATTCTATTTCAATCTCTTATGCAAATTATTCAGGAATGGATATGATGGTATTATGTGTTTAATATTAGTAAAGCAAGAGCATTTAAGAATTCATGCTTATAAATAATTTGGAAGAAAAACATCAAAAATAATAACATATAAAAACATAGCACAATTAAGCGAATTCTATTCCAATCTCTTATGCAAATTATTCAGGAATGGATATGATGATATTATAGACTGATATAAATTTCAGAGAAAGGGTAGAAACACTTATTGAACTGTTGTCCAACACATGAATCCTGCAACAAGTCCTGTGCTTTAAATCCTCATCCAGCCAAGCCACGAAAAATTTCTCCAAGTGCTTTTATTCTGAAGTTTCAATGTTACAGCCAAGTAATGGAATCCCCTTTCAATGCTTCCAAGAGTGGAGTATTTATACCAATTCTAAACTAAAATATCTTGAAACAAATATCAAAATTGGTTCACAAATCCCTCCAACTATTTACATAAATAGAACTTAATTAAAGGCCACTCAAACTAATGCATCTATTTGACACTATTTTGTATGGATAGGTGATGACAAAGAGAAGAATTCGAATTTGATCCAACTCTTAGTTGATGATGAGGCATCCAAGTCACTAATTGTTTCCTTTCTTTGTGCAATCTGCTCCAACAATTCTGCAAACTTGGGGTCCAATGATATTTTTGTATTTCTCCATCTGTAATAGATATGTAAAAAGTGAAAGAGGTTATTGTATAAATATGTTGGTGAGATAAACCTCTTTCATTTTCCTAAAATTCCTCTCCAGCTATGCATAATAGTCTCTTTAAATAATATGTGTAAAACAGAGTTTTACAGAGTCTGAAAAATGGCCTGTAAAGATGCGCATGTATCTCTCATTATAAAATCACTGTAAACAAACTGAGATAGGTTTTTGTAGATGGGTATCTTAGGAACAAAAAAATCCTTCAGTTTTGTATGAAGTATTTTGGATTGGCCAAAATACTCTCTGCAAAATGATGACTTAAACTGAAATTTTATGCAAAACGTGTTTTCCAACATTGTTTAATATTTCCAAACCCATAATGGCGGTTAGAAAAGTAAGAGAGGTTTTTGTAGATGGTCCTCTTAAGAACATAAACCTCCTTCATTTTTGTAAAATTCATCTTGGATTGATCACAATATTTTCTGCAAAACTATGACTAAAATATGCAATTTCTGCAAAAATGTTCCTTCTTGTTATGTTTTTTCATCTTTTTACTTTCTTGCTCTTTTGATTGTTTTACTTTAACTTTAGACAAACCTCAATCTTGGTGAAAGTACTATCATCTCTTTTTACCATTTTACTGCCTTATGTATTCACTTTTACTGTTTACCTTTGACTGCTCTGTAACTTCGTTTTAACTTTCACTGACTTTTACCTAATACACTTTAACCACTGATACTCTTTAACCACTGATTGAATAGATTTGATAACAATCTTGGAGTAACCTTTGTTTGAATAGATTTGATAACAATCTTGGAGTAAACAAATCTTATGACTAGTATTAAGACTTTTTATCCAAGGATGTGATCTTCTGATTACCTCTTCAGGGGAAAACCGAGTAGATTTTTCAAGCAATTCCCCAATGGACAAGGGAGTGAGGTTTTGACCAGGTTCAAAATGGAGCATCACATTAATAGCTTGGGGAGTAATGGGGAAAAGAACATTCTGTTCATGGGATATTACAGCTCTTTGAGTTAGATTATAGTTAGAATGGCAATAATGGATGATTTCTGGGAAATAAATGACTAAAGGAATGAGATACCTTGGGAGATTGGATTCCCACAACCCTATAAGATCGTGCCCCTTTGAATATTCATCTCTACAACGATAATAGCTCAATAGGGGACTTTCATCAAAATGCAGGCCTTTAATTTGGAAATCTTCATCTATCAAAGGTAAATATTCCAATTCATGGTGAGGAGAATTCAGTGGAGTAATATTCAAAGCTGCCAACACCTCCATTTTGGTTCGTGTGGATTCAAAATGGAGGTTTCAGATGTGGGCCCGTCGGGCTTTAAAACAGTTTAAGATTTAATCTAATCACCCCAGGCGATATCTAATAGGCAGAAAAGGTTATTAATTAGTCCTGATGACTAATTAATCCCGTATGCGTAAAGAAATGGGTTGCGACGGGGTTTAGTTAAGTGGATTGCCAGGTGGACAAACCACGGTGGCACGAAACTTTTCGGAAGTTTTATTCATATTTTTGTATTTAAACATACATAGGGCATGTTTAAAGTTTTTGTA
>APFE030204440.1:0-12858 GCA_000404065.3 Pinus taeda
GCGTACTTGTACGCTCTGTAAGCCAAAGGATGGGTGCGTACCCCTGTAAAGGTCAAAAGGCGCGAGTTTCATCTTTAAAAAGTTACTTGTGGTCACTTCTAAGAGCCTTCTAGAAGAGTGTTTGACGTGTATTGAGCGCCTCCAGATGGTTCATGCATCCCTATGATAGAGGAACTTATCCCATCAAGAGAGGAGCTACCCCATCCAAAAGAGGGAGTATCCCATTGATGTTGGAACTGAATAACCTCCTCTAGAATACTATAAATACAGGCATTGGGCCAAAGGAGGGGAGGTTGAAAGCTGAACATTCTAAAGGGTAAATGCTGCTGGAATTAGGACTTCCATTGTTGACTTGTGAGGAGAGATCACTATCCTTCCTTGTTGCCATATTGGGAGTGGGTGAGCTTGTCAAAGTAGAGGAAATCTCTTGTTGGACCCTGGGAGGAGCTTGCACAACACCAAGGCTCAGGTTGTAATGGTTCCTTTTTTGTTTCCTTAATACAAATAAGTCCATTCTTCTCAATGATTTGTTGTTAATGAATTATTTCATGTACTCCTTGGTCTATGTGATGAATATGCTTTGTTTTATGAAATATTCAGGTGTTATGTAATCGTTTGACTTGTTAGTGTATGCAGGTCTTAAAGTGAAGGAGGAGCTCATCTGGATCAACAAGGCTGGACTGCTACAACAAGCGTTGGACCTAAGTTAAGATCGGAAAACACTTGATCTCTCATAGAATAACGTGTGTTTAGAGAAGGATTGCTCTTGTTTAGTTTGTTTGTCACTAGAGGTCTTAGACTCCTAGGGAGGTTAGGTTTGTCCGCAAAAATAACTCTTTCCGCATGACACCCTTTATAGCCTTGTTGTCGTGCAACAACTTCATGCATGTTTCCAGGAACATTGTGAACTTCAATGGGTCCATTTCTGACTCCGTTCTCTCTTTGCTTCCTGAAGTGGAGGCTTCAGCAAAGATATTCTTGGATTCCATGAAGGTTTCCTTAGCACACCCCAAATCAAACTTTGGTTCTTTTGTTGGAGCCTTGCGAACCTAAGTACTCTCTTTAGGTTGCTTGCCTTTGTCTCCCCTGTCGTAATACGACTTCGGAGCATAATATTCACATTAGGGTCTTCCTCGCGCAGCTCAGACGTCATCATTTGCAGGTTCTGAGTCAAGGGAGGTTGGAGTGCTCCTTTATTGTGCAACCTTGCTATCAATGTGGGACAATCCTTCATCTCATGGTCAAACAATGTACAATACAAGCATGATGGCTGCATTTGAATCGTACAATCATGGGCATAATGTCTTGGCCCTCTGCAATCGTAACATATCAGTTGTCTGCAACCTCTTCCAGGTCCTCCTCCACCTTGGCCTCGTTCGCGCCCCTGAAATCTGGTTCACGCTATTCCTGCATTCTGGTCAAGGGGCTGCTTTTCGGCCTAAAATCGGTAGGTGGTAGTCTGATCCATCATCAGCTCATAACTTCTACAAGTGTGCTCATCATGTCCCACTGATCTATAGAAATTACAAAACAATTGTTATGAATTCTACGTGTACTTCTACAATAAATGGCAGTTATCTATAGCATGCTTTCCTCCTATTTGACAAATCAAGCACCACTACGCAGGTGCTATGCTCGGTCATGCTTGTGCCTCCGGTCTCAATGGCATTGGTCCTCCTCCTGCGAGGAAATTCACGAACATTAGGCAGTGGTCCTTGTCATGTCCCTCAACCTTGCACTTTATGAACCATACCTCGTCACACACTTCTAGGCAAGTTGTCCTATCTTGTTTCAAACTTTGCATCTCAAGGTACAAGTTTTTCAACTGCGGATGAATCTGTTGAACTCCCAAGTTAGGATCTTGTATCGGGGTCTCTTGCAGTCTCATTGTGATTTCCAAGGCCTCACCCTGAGTTGTTAGCCTCTGTTGTGATAGCATGTTCCTTAGATGTGGTGTTAATGATGCTACAAACAATTCGCAGTGTTGTCCATCCATCAACGTCATGTTAGCTTTACGAATTGTGCACTTCAGTCTCTGATCCAACTCCCAAGGGGTCTCGCCTGGTAGCATTGTGATTTCCTTGAACCCAATGATCGATTGTGCCTCTGATTTCAACCTGCTAAATTATTTGTTTAGTGTAGTTTGGAAATCCACAATCCCCACATTTGGATTGTCATTGGAATGCTTAATGTACCTGTTATCACCTAGATTTACCTCAGGCTGAAGGGAGGCAACTTCTAGGGTAACCAAAAACCATTCTTAGCCTTGTAGCTAGCCCTATAAGGCCGGGAGAGGGCTCTCTCCTTTAGAATCTCAGTCGAGATGACTAGATCAAGTAAGAATTTTAGGCTAGGTATAGTAGCACAGAAGTTCTGATTGGATTTTGTTGATGTTTTACTAGATCAGGAGGAGCTGGGTAGTTTAGGTCTAGGGAATTAGGTCTGAATTGCAATGTATTCTATGGGACAAGGTAGGCATAGGTTATAGCATTCTTAAGCTTGATGAAATGAAGTGTTTTACTAGTGAGAAGCTAAGGAGGGCATGTGGAGATCATGGATCCTTCTTAAACAGTAGAAAAAAATGAAATATTGAGTGTTTTGCCAAGGTAGAGCATTAAATACAATGGATTCTACCTATCTTACTTGAAAACATTCAACTAGAAGCATTCAGATGGTTGAGAGCATACATAAAACAAGTAAACAAATGATCACATAAGAAAAACTAAGCTAGAACTCCATACCACAAGGATCCCATAAAAATAGTTGCAATTCTTATTAATGGCCTACCAAAACTCCTTACAAGAGAAATACAATCAAGTGTTGAGCATCCAGCTGAGTCCAACTTCAACCAATGTCTAAGAAAATACATAATATAGGCATCAAAACCACTCATCCTAGCCTTAGGGGTTGAATCCATGAGAAGGGGAGCAGTTACAAAACAAATTGAACTGAAAGTTAAACACAGGGAGGTCAAACTAACTCATCCCTAAGGTGAAGGAAACTGATTCATTACATGCCACCTTGGCCATTTACTTTATGTATCTATCCTAAATAACCAAAATATACATTAATTACAGCATGATTTACATTACATCAGTAAAAATATCAAAATAACAAAGATGAAAGCAAATTCTGGAATAAATAGTGAAAAATTGAGCAATTTGTCAAGTGCGTAGCACCAGTGTCAAACACGCAGCGCCTGAAGGGAGTGTGTAGCACCAACTTCTAGCTGAATTTTGACTACCTTCTAGACCTCCAAATCTGGCTATGATAGCTCATTGAAAAGCTTGTCTTTTCGACTTTCCAAATCTACCCTTAGTTTCCAATTTGACCTTCATTTTCCCCTCCAAAATTGCAATCTCCCAATATTGCTCAAACACGCAGTGCCAGGCTCCAAAAAGAGGGAGAAACATGAAAGTTTGGTGGTTTTTGGCCTTTTCACCTAGAAAAAACTGACTTTCTCACCTGGAAACATGGTTTTTTTGAATGTACATGGCCTTCTAAATCCAATGGTGGTGGTCATTTCTTCAAAAAGTGCCCCAAAAAAGTGGGTGTTGCGTGTTTGGCTAGTGCACTGATAATTTAAATGCCTGAAAATGATAGGAAATTCTAACACTTCAAGCCCACTTTTGACTACCTTCCCAACGTCCAAATTGAGCGTGGGATATTTCTTTGGAAATTTTGTTGAGTCTAGTTTCCATAACATCTTGAATTTTTCAATTTGGAGTTCATTTTCCCTGTCAAAAGCCCAATCTCCCAAGACTTGTCAAACGCACAGTGCCACTTTCAAGACAACTTTTGGAGGTCTTCCTCAACTCCAAATTGAGCTCATGATAGCTCATCGGAAAGGTATCTATGTATAGTTATCATTTTACGCATAAAATAAGTCATTTGGTCACCCTCTCTAGGAGAAATATTTATTTTCCCAAGGTCACTCCAAAAGTGCATCAACTCTCCTGAGGAAAATGATGTTCTGGACATTTCTCCCACACCATGAGACCTGTGTTAAAATTGAAAGAGGTTTTTCTTACTAGGTCTATTATGGACAAACGCCTCTCTCACTTTTTTCAAATACATCTTATCTTGCTAAGAAACATCATTTTAATAAAACCTATCCCGATGTGTGGGATAGGGGATTTGTAGAAATGAAGGGAAATGAAGGGGGTGAGGGGCTTCTAATTCCTTGAGAAAATTTTGCGAAGTAGGGAGGGATGCTAAGAAGCAGAGGAAAGTGGAATTTCAAGGATTGAGTGAGGGGAAGGGGTCCAAAATGGAAAAACGCAGACCTAACCTAGAAAAGTGTCAAATTGTAGCAATAGGCTACGGTTTGTGGGAAAATGATGAATTTGAGGGATATCAGTGATGAGAAGTGTTTAATAAGGTATGTTAAGGATAGGGGAAGGTGTATGACCATCAAGATACAAGTTTTGTTGATGATTTGATCATCCAAGAAAAATTACCTGCAAAACCCTAGGAGAGGGAAATGAGCCTTACCTAAGCACAACTAAAACACAAACAAGGTGTAAAATGACCCATTCGAACTTGAAATAATGATGAAAACTAATTTGAATGATGGTACACTCAGACGAATGGTGACATGGACCAGTACTTGGAAAACTTTGGAAGGAGTGCAAATAATCCTAGACCTAATACCTAATGACCATATTTTACTTAAAGACTCGCTAAATGACAAAAAATTGACTTTGACACCCCAAGACCACTTTATAAGAGCATATTTGATCACTCGTGGAAGGTTGCAAAGACTAACACTAATAGGACCAGGTCAACACGTGATCCTAAAGAGCACTGACCAATGTCACTTTCTCTATATTGTCATCCATAACTTCCTACACTTCCCATACAACTTTTGTCACAAACCAAAATTGGTTTGGATCTTCATTCCCTACTCCCTTGAATATTGGAAACTTTATCGCACTCGCCATATTGACTCGTGGTGGTGGTGGAGGTGGTATGGGTGAAGATAGGGGTGAAGACGGTGAAACTGGTGGTGGTGTGGGTGGGGGTAGTATGCGTGGAATCCTCTGCCTTATCAAATTTATCATACTTCTTGGTGAGACCTTCGCGAGCTCTTCTTCGCCCCGTCGCGGAGGTGAAATCAAGGGGCTAGTTTCTAGCTTTGCACTACCTTCATTTCTGTAGATTCTCCCACTTCACGTAGCACCAAACATCAATTTATTCACATAACCTGCTTTTCACACTATAGCATTTTAATCCCAAGTGTTCAAAGACTTAATGTACTTACCTCGTGGTCCTTTGAGGAAGTGTCGTTCTGCCTCGCTATAGCTGACTGAAGTATCTACCATGAACTCGGTGATGAATCCTCCTATAATTTGATCGAGCTAATGATCAACAACACGCACTATCTTATCCTTCGATGCTTCCAATCTACGCACCAATTTTGGAGTCCACACAATAGGTCTATCGAGCTTACACCTTCCTTGGCTATCTACTAGCTTCACGATCCCCTCATATAGCTCAGTAGGGAAAGATACGAAGAAAATTTCATGGATCTTTGTGTATAAGTAGCATTCTAACCACTCTTCTTTTGATAGTCATGGATTCTTGTTCTCCTACGCTGTGAACTTGTGAATCTTCCTATCCAACCAATCCTCACTTCCTTTCTTAGTTGGATTCTAGTGATACGACATCAGAAATCTCTATGCAAATCCCGGTCCTAGCAATGGAACCATTTGTTGGCTTGTTGGGGCCTGACCCAAGTTCAGAGTTAATTAGACAAACAAATACTTGTACAACTGGCCCTTTCGGCAATATTCCGCGAAGCGCAGACTGAGGTCTCACTCGAAGTAGTATGGGGGGGTGCTAGAACCAGGTTTCTGCACCCTTGAGATGTCTAAGGGTTTGATGGGGTCCAATCGTTAGTTCCTTCACACAGGTTACTTCGCGCACTTCCCTGGCCTTTGCACCTTGATATACTCGTCTTTGTGCACTCCTAACCAGGGGATGTGGGGCTTCTACACTACTGGAGTAGTGCTCTGCACTATTTCCCTAAGTCCCACCTAAGATCTGACTTATCTTCTTACACCAGTTAATTATCTTCGCATAAATGGATGCCTTATGTTATATTTATTTATACAGCACATTCATATGAGTTTGCGTAGCAAATTCAGAGTAAACTTGTAATTCATACCCAATAATACATAATACACGAAGAGATACATAGAAATATGATAAAACTTCTCTTCATTGATGTTTCCAATGGTTACAGACTCGACCTGCCCTGCGCACTCTGCTGCAGACTACTAAGCATCTGTGCACTTAGCTGTAGAGCCTTCTCCTACTCTACGACCCAAGACACACTTTACACTTCAACTCAATCTCTTAGACTCATCTTGCTTCTAGTCTATTCCCTGATTGATTCCTTTTTACACATAGAGCCTCACTCTATTTATACAATCAATCGACATTACATTACAAAAAAAGGGTGGACAACCCTGTGACTCTATTATTACAAAGGACTTGGTGAAAAATTGGGCTTTAAACCCCAAAACATGCTCTATGGGGATTCCATATCCAACAACCAGTGCAAGGTTGTGTCTTTGAGGTTGGATGGAAACAATTTCAACTTTTGGTCATGAGAGGTATAATCATAAGTTTTGCATATGATAACAAACTCAAACAAAAAATATATGGGTCCTTTGAGGTTAAGCCATGGAAATGAGGAAGGGAAGAGGGTCTTATGTTTTTCATCCTAGCATCTCCATTAGTTTCTCTGATCAAAAAATAACCCTCATCTCTATTTTCAGCTCCTTCTATGTTTTCAATCCATTCTTATTTTCAGCCATGGTGTAGGTTGGTGGAATGGTCTCTTCTTCTTCTTCCCTAATAGGTTCCTCAAAGATCTATGGTTGTTCACCTAATGGATCCTCTAGCTCACAGCCACCAAAGAAGAGGGAAGGTTGGCTATTAGATGTGGTGGGGGTATTTGAAAAAAAATTCCTAAGTTGTCTCTACTCCTACAAGGCATGAAAGGAAAAAAAAAATTCAGGGTTTTTCAGAATTACTTACAAAATGGAAAGAAAGCAAAGATTGCAACTATTTTCTAAATGGAACTACTTACAAAATTGGAAAGAAAGTAAAGATTGCAACTATTTGTTGAATGAAAAAAAGAAGGAAATAAGAAACAAATCTACTTAGACACCTCCCCAACAATGGTGCCAAAAAGTGATAGGCTCCAATATTGCAACAAGAATGCTACAACTCCTAGGGCTACCAACTTTACTTCATCAACCCAAGGTTTGTACAAACTTGGAGGTGACAATGTTGTATACATAGTATATGCAATAGTCTACTCTTGTCACTTTTCAATTGGGGTGATATACCACTAGGGTTTTTCAAACCAGTCTTCTATTGACTAGAAGGAGTCTGACTACCAAATAACAAAGGGAAAATTAATCTTAATGCAAAAAGGAAATGTTGCCTACTCTAGGAAATGAAAGTGTTGAATTGGAAGGTAATATAAAGTGACATGAAATCATCTAGCTAAGAATCTACACATATTGCTTGCACAAGAGACCTAAATTAACCTTGCATATAACATCTAATTATCTGGACTAAATAAGCATGGAAATTTATCTAAAAACTATTGTGACTACTGCATGCATGTGCTAACGAGAAATTGCAAAAAAATCCTTTCTGATTTTCAGTGTTATGAATGCAAATGCTAATTAACCAAATTATTTTTTGGCAGGGTAGGCAGGTATGGGGAAACAATTTTGGAATGGTGTCAAGGGTATGGAAGCCAAGTGGCGGCCTAACGTAAGCTCAGATGACCATTTCTGCTCAATTCAGGCTTAACACGGGTTGCTATAGGATTTCTTGTAGTACTACATAATGTCCTAGTTTTACTATAGGATGTCCTGTTTTATTACAGGAAATAGGCCAAAATATTATAGGGAGGTAGGAAAGGTAGGATAAAGTGTGGGAAAGGTGTCTGATGGGGAACTAAGGCATAGAGGAGGTGCACACTACCCAATGCTCAATCCAAGGTTTCAAGATGGTTGGACTTGCTCAAGGAAAATGTCCACTTTGCAACAAAATAGAAATTTAGATTAGGGTTTGGTGGGCTTTGTCACTGTAGGTTGAGAAGACTTGGATGAGGCTAGTGAGATGAGATCTCCCTGCAGATAAGAAACTCCTACAACAACATACATTTTTTTCTTCATTTATATATGGAAAAGATGAGTTGAATTTAGGAAAACAGAGTTATTACTAGCTAATGGCTAAGTTTATGAATGGAACTGCTTCTAAACCATAGCAAACTCAAGAGACCAAAATGACAATTGCAGGTACTTCTAAGAAATTTAGAAATAGTGATCTATGCAACAAGAAACGCTAGGTTATGCAGTGTTGAAACAATAAATTTGTTTTTGGGTTGTGTGAATGGAACCCTCAAACCATGATCCCATAAGCGAGATGAGGCAAAGGCCACTACCACAAGCTTTTCTGAATTTTTTACTCTCACTATTGTACCACTGATCTATCTATCAACAAATGGAAGAAAACTAAGTAATCATCCAAATACTTGCAGATTAAACAAAACCAAAATCACTTCAGCAACTAACTATGAATTTAATCTAAGCATACATGTAAGAAAGAGGAATCTCTGCTACTAGGGTTGGGCCTTAACCCAAGAGATTCAACCCTCTGATTCAACTTAGTGTTGGATCAAGGGAATGCTTTTCATTTTTATCAAAATGTAAAAAATACATAAGAGTTATCAGTCACAATTTCTTAGCTCAGAAATGCCTCTTGGATACAACAAAAAAAGGTGAATCCTAATGAGGCCCTAGGCCTTCTTATTTATACAACTAAATCTACCAACGTCTTCCTTAAATTTAGGGAGGCTTGGCTCCCAACTTGAGATCAAATTGTCTTCAACTATCACTGGCTTGGTTGCCAATGACCTCGGTGGGCTTGGCTGCTTGTAACTCTAAGTTGATGAGATTTGGTAGATGAATCTTCAAGAGATTGAGGAGTTAAGGGGGGAGATCCAATCTCCTAAAATCCATCTTGCTTGTCTACTTTGAGTTACTTCACTTAAATTAGCCAAAATTGCTCCAAATCCCACAATTAATGCACATTAGGCCACATGACATAACATCTCATCTTTACCCTTCTCACTAAGCAAAATATAATAAAATATGTAAACAGATGTGAGAAAAGTTGATTTTAATAAGCTGGAGAGTGGCATTAAGGTCCATATAATTTACCTATTAATGAGCCTTGTTATCACTCCAAGAAACTCTCCTAGGTTTCAGCTTGGAGATGCCTGGTAACATATAATCTTCAATATTGTTCTCTGAACTATTGGAATGGATGATGCTTTGGATCAAGCCAGATAATCGTTTCAGCTATGTTTTCACTCCAGACATGCATGAACACCCTCAGCTTGGCAAGGCTTTAGACCACTAATGCTCAATAGTTTGTAGATTCAATGGATAGATGGAGAACACTAACCATACTAGCAGATGCATATATAAACACATATGAATGGCTAGCAATAGGCAGTGAACAAAGAAAATTGATTATACCGGTAGATTGCATATATAAAACACATAGGAATGGCTAGCTACAAGCAGTAAAAGGAAGTTGCAAATCTAATTTATCAATGCAGAGATAAGATGACAGTTATCTGGCACTAGACACAAAAGAAACCTGAACAACCTGATCAAGTGCAAGCTTAGAATAGAAGAGAAAATGAGCATTGAACATATAACAACAAAATAAGCTTATATTACTAGAATGAAGATGATAAGTTGCAAGGAACATAGTATCAACAGTCTCCACAAGTTGAACCCTTGTTACATTTAGTTTTCAGCCTTTTATAGGCCTTTTACAATGCTCCTGAGCTCTCAAAGGCTTGGAGTGTCTTCTATCCTCTCTGTCCTTTAACCACTTGATTCGATGACTAGGCACGCACGGGCTTGGGGTTTCCTCTTCTGACGAAAGAGTAACCGCATTCGATATTTTGGCTGCACTAGAAAGGAACTCTCTCATGCTAGAGATGTTCCATGATGTTTGTTTCTTGTGGTTACATCATGCTGGGCCCTTTTGTTTCCCTTTCCGGTCTCTGTTATGTATTGGAATGGCTATTCAAGCCTTTGTTTTCCCTTTAAAATGCAAACAATTATTGTTTTCTGTTTAATACAGAAAACGCTGCAACACTATAAAAATCCCACCCATTTCTATTTCTTTCAAACTTCAAAGTCCTCAAATATGGTTTATTCATCTATCGGGTCAACCCTTAGGGTCGCTATCGCAAATCGCTGATGGCCTGGACTTGTGTATTTTATTTGTATTCCGGAATACTTAAAAAACACAGAAATACATTGAAAATGGCTCCCTTCAGATTTCAAATGTTATATATTTCCCTTCCGGACCCCTTCGGGTTTGGGCTTTATCGCATCAAATTTGCTCCTTGGTTGCCTTTATATTTCATTAAATAATGAAATACGCACAAATGTATTAAAAAAAAAACTTTCTGAGGACTTGAAAGTTTATGCAATATTATGTATAATACCATTAGGTCTAGCTCATTGGGTCGCCCATATGGATGTGTAAAGGCTTCACCCCTTGGTGCTGCTCTGTTGTGATATAACAATGCGATTTGATCGCAATCGCTTATCGCTTATGCCTAGGGCCCATGTGCTAGCACTCTTTGTTTTTCCCAACAGCGATATCGCGATGAGATGTGGGTCGTCGATCTGCATGCTTGATCGATGGTCCACATTGAATCACCGATCGCCATCGCAATGCCCACATGCTCTATGCCGATTGCGACTGTCCACTTATGCCGATTGCGACTGCCGACCAGATCTGCAGATGTGACCCGCCGATCAGATCTGGACCATTGATCGGCCAGCTCAGACGGTTGTTGTGCTGTATTAGTTTAAGCCTATGACAATGGTTTTTTCATTGTTTTTCTCTATTTTAGCCTCCCAATAGTGTTTTTCCTCCCTTTTAAGGGCTCTTGGCATGCGATTGTTGTGATTTTTCATGATCCTTAGGCAAATTTTGAAGACTTTGGGAGTGTTAAAGAGAATATTTGGATCCATTTTGGACCATTCGCCCACAAGGGTAACACTGGCTCCTTCTGGGGATGAAAGCCTCCCTATGAGGTTTCAAGAACTATAGAACAATGCCTTTCCTATTAAAAACAAGATCAAATATTCCTCCTAGTGTTCCATTGGGCATGGAGTCTATTTTGCAATGAAAAAAACTGGAAAAAAACATATTTACAATACCAAGGCTTTAAAGCCTTAAATGAAATAATGTTTCAAAAACTACCCATTAACTGGGCCATCAAAGACTTGTAAAAGCCTATTAATTTCATCATTAGCTTCAAATACTTTCTAGTATTTGACATTGTCAGGCAGAGATGGTATGTATTTTACCTCATCTCTGTATGCTTTCAGCCTTGGATGCTTTGCTTGGAAAGTTTTGTTGACCTACAAAGTTAATATGAAAGATAAATGAATGCATTCCTGTGTGGGGGACACAAGGACTACACCTACCCCTACAGCTTCCTTAGAGTAAGCCCCATCAAAGAACATATCCCAAGTCTGTGGGCTATCTTCCTCTGTGATTTGGAAAATTGGTTTTTTAAGCTACGTGGAGGCCAACTGAGATTCTTCGATCTGAAGAAAACAAGCTCCAAAATTAATGTCGACAGCATAGATGGGATGATTAGTGGGATTCCTTTCATCGCTAATATTATAAGCCAACTGTGCCTCTCTGTACAATCTCCTATTTTCACCTCCAAAAACTGGGACAATAGCATATTACAAATCATTTTGCAATGTTCCACCTAATCTCTTGATCCAGCCTTTGGAAAGAAACATGCCAAACTTGGGGGGTACATCTGCTACCACAATATCCATCATCATGTTCTTCATGGGCATCTGAGACAAAGTGATGGCCAAGTCTTTGACTAATCCCAAACATTTCACTTTTCTAGAGTCAAAAGAAAACAGGTCATGATAAGGCTTGGTAATGTCAAGACCCAATTTATCCATGACAGCCTTAGGCATTAGATTATGGATGGCTCCAGTGTCCGGAAGGCATTTGTGAATGATTTTATCATGAATAATTAGAGAGGCATAGAATGATGGGGAGTTGTCTTCACAATTTTCAATCATTGGGCTAAGAATAATAGTTGGTTCGTCATCTTGCAGATTTACATAGTCAGTGGAGGCTTGGACGGCTTTAAGCTCAAGGGCCTCGAGGATGGATATTTTGAAGAACTCATTCTTCACTAATTCAACCAAAGGTATAGGTATTCTTAGCTTCTGAATTTCTGATTGAAAACTAAAAGGAGAAGGAGACTTGTCAAGGCCTCTTACCTCGTGAGCTGGAGCTTTGAGGATGATGGGATCAATTGTCAGTTGCTTCTGCTTATTAGCTTCTTGTACTATAGGGACAATAGTTCTTTGAACAAGGGTTTCCTTGGCATTATTCATCTTTGACCTCAAATTATATCTTTGTTGATCTTTAATTTGTAGAACAGCTTCGTCATCCCACTCTTGGCTGATCTAGTCACTGAATAATGACTTTTCATAGGCAACTAAGGTCAAAAAAGGGGCACTGCCTTTGTCTTCCATACAATGGATCTCATCATCTTCATCAATCTACTCTTCTTCTATGACTACGTTTTGGAAAGGTGTCTTCACCCTTTGGTCTTCATTGGTGTTAGTTTCAGCCTTTCTAGCCTTCCTCCAGTGATCAAATGTGCTCTTACAAAGTGATTTTAAAGTGTCAAGGTCAAATTTTGTCATTTCAGTGAGTCTTCAAGCAAAATTTGGTCACTAGGCATTAGGT
>APFE030204446.1:1621-17026 GCA_000404065.3 Pinus taeda
GCTTAAGAGTTTCATTTCTGGGCTTAGAATTATGGATTCTATCTCTAAGCCATTGAGAATATATTGTGATAATTCAGCCGTTGTTTTTATGGCTAAAAAAACAAAAGTGGGAGTCGAAATAAACACATCGACATTAAGTATTTAGCTATAAGGGAACGTGTTAAAGAAAAGAAAGTGCTCATTGAGCACGTTAGCACTGAATTGATGATTGCTGATCCTTTGACTAAGGGCATGCCACCATTTAAATTCAAGGATCATGTAATGAATACGGGACTTGGTTCCATTATGTAGTTTCTCATTGTATGGACAATGTTATTTTAATGAAATTCTTAATTATTGTGATGTTTTTTCTCATATTTATGTGCACCTTAAGTTGATTTGAGAAAATTCATTTAAGAAGGACCAAGAATAAACATAAGGTTTATTCATTAAGAAATTTTTGCCACATAAATTATAATAAGAATAAATACATAGTAATACATGGAAGATAATACTCGTCATTAGAGGACTTATCGCCATGATTCATGTATCTATTACTTAATACAGATTGTCAATGGTTTTTAAGTTGAGACATTAAGTTTGGAAGTATGGGCCAAGTGGGAGAATGTTAAACTCCATTAATTTTTGCCAACTTGTAACCTACAGTTATGGAACTAAATTGCAGTCTTTCCTTAATTTTTGGAAACCAACTGCAGTAATTTCCTTAAATTAAGGAAATCAACTGCAGTTAATTAATTTTCTGGTTGGAGCTTCTGAAGTGGTCCATTACTCCATCTGGAGTTCTCTACCTTGATCTATGGAACACCTGACACATAGCCATTAGAAGCTTGATGGAAGCTTTGCTATAAATTCATTTGGTTGGTCCCCAAGCTAGCATCTCAATCCCCTTCAGTTGTTTACACCATCTAGCTGAGAGAGCATAGCTTGGAAGTGCCTTCAGATTTTCTGTGATTTTTATTTTGCTTGGATTGAAGCTGGAGTGTTTCTTCAGTGAAGAAGCAAGTGGACTATGGTTTGCAACAAGAGCGTCATCAATGGCTGGAGGTAATCCTGGGAATTGAAGTTTAATTTTAGATTCTTTAAAGTATTCAGATTCCACATATAGAATTGCTGTAGATTTCTTATATCAGGCTCTTGCAGAGTCTGTCGGCTATTGCAGAGGAGGGGTGGAAAACCCTCTTGTGCCACTCCAACTTATCTGTGAGGAGCTCAACTCGAGATCTTCAAGAAGAATCGCTGAGAGGAACACAAGGCCCTAATGGCCGTTTTGACCCAGAATTAGTACTTTCAGTGTCACTTGTGGGAACAAGTCATGGTGGTGTTGCGTGGTCACACCCACATCCTAGAAAAGCTGGAACAGTTGGAGGCTTGTCTGGTCCACCAGCAACAACATGTTTACTGCTCTTACGGCCCTCCACCCCCACCGGAGATTGGTATAGATAATCTTGCTTCCATCATTTATGATGATTGATTATGTCTTTTGGTGTTTTGTCGATCTTGATTGCTTTTTGGCATCCCTGACTTCCAATATTGTAAACTAGCTTGGGTATTAGCTTGGGTATTTTGTGAAATGTATGTTTGGGCTCATAAGCTAAGGATAACAAACCTAGTCAGGGTGAGACCAATAAAATTATCTGTAAAATCTATGTAAGGATTGCTAATTACAATTGATAAAAAGTCAATAGAATTATCTGTAAAATTTATGTAAAAAATGATAATTACTGTTAATAAAAAACCTCATTAAAAAATAACCACCACAACAACAAAAAAATAAATAAAACTAAAGTAATAATATTTTAAAACAACAACTACTTGCTTTAAAAATAATGTTATATTTGTCTGGTAGTGGGATATAAATATAAGGGAATTTAATAAATTTAATTATAGTTATAGTTTATTACATGTTATATTATGCAGAAAGTATGTGTATAATTATTATTTTTATTAATTAAATTCCGATAATTGGCAAATTAGAAGCCGCTTATCTTTATTATATTGTGTATTTATAATATATTTAAATTAATATATATGTTTAATTAAATTTTTAAAATATTAACATAGTCATATAAATTAATAATTAGTAAAATAGTATCAACATTTGCATTATATTATATCTTATATTATCAAAATTAATATCATAAAATATAAAAAAACTTATATTTTATTTTAATTTATTATAATCACTTTTAAATTGATAATAATTATAACAATGTAAATTATAATTTAGTTAACTTTTTTGATTTAAATTTTTGTAATGTGAGATGTATAATGAGATAAACATGTTGATTATCTATTTGTATTACCAAGTCATTTAATTATATGGCTGTGCGAGTTATAAAATAATTAATATATTCAAGTTAAACATATATACATTTAAAGAAACCTGTAACATATTTCTAATGTGACTACTAAAAACAGTCTATGGATAACATTAAATTAATTAAATTATTTTGATAATTAAATTAAAATTTTCTAAATCTTATTCCAAAGTAGACACGCCTATCCATGTAATTAGGTCAAATTGATGTATGAAACCTTATCTAATTAAATATATTCTTAAACATTAATTTGAATTGATAAATGAGACCATCTTTCTACATAACTTGAGTGCCTAACCATTAAAAAAAAATTGATATACTAAATTGACATATGAGACCCTCTAGACATAGTAGGACTTGATTGCTTAGTACCCTTGTCCCCTTCCCAATTCAAATCTATGTCCTCCAAGGAATAATCACATATTTCAAATCGTTACTTTAGACCAATGGAATGAGCTCACTAAATGTAGTTATGAAAAAACAACATAACCTTTACGAAATGGACATAAGAAATAAATGCATTCTTTCACTACCAAACCAATTAAAATAGCTCACCCAATTCAATCATGAAAAACAAGTGCAATTTTCAAATTAAACTCAAATACCTTGAGTTTGATGAACATCTAAAATTTGAATAACGTTGATTTCATAACCATCTAAAATGTGTGTTAGTAAAAAACACAATTTAATCAAACAAAGCAATCTGTTTGATTTTACAAGTGCTTGAAATTAGCTCATTCAAAATGTATGAAAATACCCTTATTGAGGGGTCCCCACTCTTTTATTGTTGCTTTTTGGTCATCTATGCCTATGGTTTTCAATGTCTTGTTAGACATCGTCATAATGTTGCTTTCCTTCACCACACTTGCCAACCTCGCAACCATGCTTGACCTCTTTCCTTCACATCATTCTTGCCTCCATATTGAAACCTTCCAAATTCATAGTAGGTTTGGAAGGAACTACATGTATTTTATATAAAGGCCTTGGAAAAGTCATCTTTCCCTCCATTGAAAAATTTTGGGAAGCATTTTCTGCAAGATGGGATCAAGATTCAGAGAGTTTGCTTCCCATTATCAAAGGAATAGAAGGAGTATATTTGGAACAAATAGCTCTAGGAGAGGACCCTAGTATTTTTTGGGAAGTCAATGAAGTAGAAGACAATTTCCATGAGGAGGTTCAACCTTCATCTCCACTCTACAATAGTCATAGACATGGTTTTATTGAAGAATAAAATCAATAAATCCTTACAACGAAATTGAGTGGAGAGTCTTATCTCATTGAGAAGGACAAGGTGATGGAATTAAAAGAAGACAAATTTACTTGTACATATGAGGAAGAACCTCCTTGTTTTCCCATAAAAAATAAAGAATTGATTGAATAAAAAGGATGCGAGGAGAACCATGAGGTCATGATAATTCAAGAACCCATGTGCCCTCCTCTAGATGAAAGCACAAGTTCAACTAGATACACTCCTTTCTAAGCACTTGGTCTTCATAAAACATTTATTAGTGACTTGGAAGATGAGGATTCAACAAAAGGGCATACTCTTTATTCATGAAGAGGATGGGGGCTATGAAGTGATTGAAACTATTGATATATTTTTCTATGTTGAATGGTGCAAATGGAATATAAGCTATTCTAATTTTGATAGTCATCGCATTTATGACACTAAAATTGAGAAAATTTAGATCACAAATTTTTGGCCATATGAAAAACCAAGTTATTCCTTAGCGAATGAGCAACCATATCAACTCATATAGGAGTAGACACATGTATGGGTGAAGAAGGGGTATTTCTAAATTTAGGACACAAGAAAATTTGCGTTGATATTTACTAAACAAAACCATAGCTCTTAATATCCTCAAATAAATCGATTTCGACCTATGGAGTCGTGGGAAGGGGGTAACCCTATCTATAACTCAATGCCAAATTTCCAATAGAATCAATGGTTTTCCCATTCGAGTCCTAGTTTTAATTTTATGGCGAGTTACATCTCATTTCCAAGAGCCATTTAGGGACATATTGTGAATTTTCTCTACTGGTATAAAAACCAAACCAAGCAACAAAAAAGAGTTTCGTAAGTTCCAACTTCTATGTTTGGCCAAGCCCATGTGATTATAATACCTATGATTTCTTGAGAAATCCTTTTGCAAAATCTAACCCCGTGTGAAAAATTTGCACTAAAATTTACTCAACAAAACCCTAGCTCTGAAGATCCTCAAATAAATCAATTTTCAACATATGGAGTCTAGGATGGGGATGTCCAGAGTTGTAACTAAGTTCCAAGGGTCCAACTAAATCAATAGTTTTCCCATTAGAGTCCCAGTTTGAAGTTTGGTGAGTGCAACTCACTTCCTAGAGCCATTTAGGGTCACATTGTGAATTTTCTTTGAGGGTATTAAAAAAAAACTAAGTGGTATAAACAAGCTTCATAAGCTCCAACACTAGTGTTTGGCCAAATCCCAAGTAAGCACACTACTCACAATCGTTTCAGCCAACGTTTGTAAAATCTAACGCCTTGTGAAAATTTTGCATTGATCTTTATTGAACAAAACCATAGCTCTAAAGATCATAAAATAAATCAATTTTTTACCTATGTATTCCTAGAAGGGGGTTTCCCCTAGCTATAATATAGTGCCAAGAGTCCAACACAATCAACATTTTTCTCATCCAATTCCTAGTTTGAATTTTATGTCAAGTTGCAACTTGGTTTCAAGAGCCATTTAAGGACATTGTGCATTTTGTTCAGGGGAATACAAGCTAAGATGCATCATTTCTATTCAAGACTCTCTTGTTTATTTGGCTTCTAGCAATTTGTTTTTATTATTTATTTGGATTTTAACAACGAATTTTTGATTCAGAAAGAGATAAAAGAGCAAGCGAAGCAGTAAGAGAAAAACCTTGTATGTATGTGTGACTTTAAATCAATATTTTGATGTTTCAATTTTGAATTTATCTTTGCACGGGGCTATTTGTGGGGATCAAAATTAAAATAAGTGTGGGGATTTTCCATAAAAGGTGGAAAACACATTGTGTAATTTGAAAACCCTAGTTCGTGGCTAAGGTTTCTTATTTTGGTGGGTTCCCTATCAGGGTTTTAGAGAGTCTCACTTGTGCTAGCTTGTACTAAGTTATGGTGGCTAAATATAAGTGTGAAAATATATATTTGATGGTTAAGATGATGTGTGGATAACCTCAATTTTTCCTAAGAGATCAACATAAGATGCACATTCCTTGGGATGTTAACTTTGTTCATTATATTTATGAATTTTATGAACTAATAAAACATTTTATGAAAGGTATTGTTATATATTCCCTTGTGATGAATTTATACCCAACACACCATAAGAGACTCCCATAAGTGACACATATAAGTGACATAATTAAGTGATTCCCCATAAACAATGTGTATAAGTGATACTCTTCAAAGTGAGCAACATAGTCAGCATGCCACCATATTCTTACCATAAGTGACATAGTTAAGCATCAATGTATTCAATCAATGCAAGAAGTGATGATACACCATAGTAAGTGTCACATATAAGTGATGCACCTTAACTAACTAGACATACATGATTCATATAACAAATGAACCATGACCATAAACACATATGCATCAATGCACAAAAGGGTTGCACCATAAGTGACACATAATTAATGTTATTATATGACATACCATAAGAAACAACATGTTTTAAATTGACCAATGTACATATTTGTTGCAATATATTCAAGAAGACATTTAAGAAATTTTTTCTTTCTATTAACCAATCCCCATTGTTTAAAAGAGGTTTATGCCTCTCTTTTTGAAAAACGTAGTGTACTTGCATAAATATGAGAAGGTGGAGGGAATATAATGCAAAATTCCAAGATTTAGGTGTGAAAACTCCAACATAGTGAGTTCAAATTTTAGTGCATAACTAGAGAATGTAAGCAAACACATCATATTGACCTTGCATCACAAGTTGGAAATGTTTGGCGATGCTTGTTGCAGTGGAATTTGAAACACCTTAGTTTTGTGCAATTTGAAAACCCTAGTAATGAGGAATTTGACAACCCTAGCTTTTTGGAATTTGAAAATCATATTTCGTGGCTAAGGTTTCTTATTTTGGTGTATGCCCTATCAATGATTTGTTGAGTCTCACTTGTGTCAACTAATATTGATATATTGTGACTAAGGCCAAATGTAGAAAACCTAGTGGATGGGTAAGGTGATGCGTGGATAACCTCATTTTGTTGGAAGAGATCAACATAAGGCTTCTCCTTATGCACATTCTTTGGTATGTTATATTTGTTAATTATGTTAATGAATGTTATATGGATGGAATGTTGTTTATACCATTGTGACTAATTTATACCAAACACACCATAAGAGAATCCCATAAGTGACATAATTAAGTGATTCCCCATAATCAATATAGATAAGTGATTCTCTTAAAAGTGAGACACATAGTCAACATGCAACAATATAATTACCATAAGTAAGTTTAAGCATCAATGCACTAAAGCAATGCTCACAAGCCATGATACACCATATTAGGTGTCACATATAAGTGATGCACCTTAACTAATTAAACATGAGTGATGCATTTAAGTAATGTACCATGACCATCAACACACATACAACAATTCACATAATGGGTGCACTATAAGTGACACACAATTAATTTTCTTACATGGCACACCATAAGAAACACACATGTTTTAATTGATGAATGTACATAGTGGTTGCAATATATTCAAGAATATATGTATTATTATGTATGGAACTTTTTAATTTTATTATTTGATCCCCAATGTTGTCAAGAGGTTGATGCCTCTCTTTCTAAAAATTATGACGTACTTGCATAAATGTGAGAAGGTGGATAGAATAAAATGTAGAATGCCAAAATTTGGGCACAAAAACTCTAACATAGTGAGTTCAAAGTTTAATGCACAATTAGACAATGTAAGTAAACACACCATATTGACCTACCGTAGCAAGTTGACAATTTACATCAATGTATATTGAAGCGGGTTTTGAAAAACCTTAGCTTTGTGCAATTTGAAAACCCTAGTTTTATGAAATTTGAAAACCATAGTAATGTGGAATTCGAAGCGTCATTGGGGTGGTGTTGAAAAACATTGTTGTTCTTATTGACAAGCCCTCATGTTCCTGATTCATTAGTTAATGTGGTAACAATGAAGGGAAATTGAGTTAGACATATTAATTAATAATAAATAGGAGTAATTTCTAAGTTAATTGAAAAAAATCATACCATATACCACATAAAAAATATAGAATAACAAGCATATGGCCACATATTTGACTACTTACCTATGGTCATTCAAGCAGACCATCACGATCCCTTCTAATAATAGGTATCCATTAAATTCCCATGTTCATGGTTAGGTTGGAAGTATCATATGGCTGATGAGTTATTTACTGAAATGTTTTGTAGTTGGAGGTTTGGAAGTTTGCATCATGGTATAAAAAATTACATGGTTTATAATATTCAAATATAAAACTTTTTCTCTTCCATGTTTTTTCACTTTGTGTTAGATATTCTTGTTTGATAACCATTGACCCAATCATAAATTCAATGCCTTCAAATTCCACTAATGCGACATTGAGGATTTTCTTTCCCTATACAAAATGTGCAAGTCGATATTTACTGCCCCATTCATTACCTTTTGGGGGAAGCCACTGCATATATGTGCCCTAGAAAAACTGGAATACCAACATGTGAGTTTGCTAAATAAACAAAACATACTACGATTATGATAGTTCATCAAAACTAATAAAATATTAATCAAACCTAGCTGTACAAGGTCTGAGATGTGATCATAATCTATTGAAATTATTTATTGTTCCTCCTCCAAATATGATAATTCTATAGTTATACATTGATTGATGGAGAGAAACACACAATCCCAGCTATCAACTAGTCCATGGATTTGTAATTCTCCTATTCACTACTACCATAGGCCACATAGAAGTAAGAGAGTTTTTCCATCCATATTTAAAGTATAGAATTGTATGATGTTCAAACTAAATGAAATCCATGAGTATTGTTGATTTTTTTGCATTCACATAAATGTGTTTGATCAACATTGGCTACCTCCCAAAAAAAATCTATGTACATGCAATTTCTTGGTTCATTGGTATTCTTTCATTTTTGACCCCTTCCTAATCATAAAAGAAAAATAGTTAACAATGGATTTTGCATCTTAAATGACGAAAGTAGTAGTGAACTTCATTTCTATCTTGTGTAATGCAATTTTAATACATGCACCCTGCTCCATCATGCTCCTCTTTTTGTGCCTAGTCTCAAAATAGTTTCAAATATGTGGTACCTTGCATTTTTTGTGAAACATACACAATGAATTAAATACACATGTTTTTGAATTGGCCAGCACAACCATATGAACAAATCCAATGTTGATCCATCTGTATATTATTTTCCTTCAAGCAATTGTAGAATAACCGAAAGTTGTGCTATACATCAGCTAAGTCATGACACCTATCGTCACTTAAGTAGAAGTGATATTCCTTCAATATAACCACATTGTATTTGCTAATATTTGGCCCATGCCTATATGTGATATGGACCATTATGATGACATACTTTGAGTGATAATATTGGTTTTGAATCTCATTTTGTGGTTGAAGGGTGTAGCTATTGGAAAAATCCACCACTAATAATATGCTACCAATGGGAAAATGTATCTCTCCATAATAAAAATGCCTTTCTAGTGAGCCACATGGGAATGCTGCACACATTTTTAGGTATTTTCATCGAATTCCTTAATGAAATCACCTACTCATACCTAGTAGAACAACAATAAAGACATAAATACGTTGTTGCAAATAGAAGTCACTACAATGTTTAAATCATAACATCAAACTACAATTTGAAATAAAAGATACTATTTATACACTCATTTCTAACTTGCGTAGTGACCAATTGTATCATTTTTCATTCATTCACTCCTTTATCATTGCATGTGACATGTTTGAAACTTTGTAAATCAACATTCTTCCTCCCCAGTTCATTTTTACTAGGGTCATGACAAAGGAGTTCAACAATCAATGCCACCAACATTGAGGTACATAGGGCTTGGTGCTCTTTATTAAATGCTAGTTCCATACCCTCATACATAATAGAATCCAATGGAAACATTGCATTCCCCACCCAATTCTGAAATATTAAAAATTGTTAAGTTTATTGGATTTTGAGTGGGATTTAAATTTCTACTTTCTTCATATAAAGGAATGAGGTTGGAACCACTATCAAACATCCTAAAACAATTAATATTAATGTTAAAAATTTAAGTAAAATGATGGAAATGAAAGACAAAAGAGAATGCCATTTTTAGTTTTAAACATTACCATTAATTACATAGCATTAATAGGGCCCTAGGGTTAAATATCAAGGTTCCCCACTCATAATTTTTTTTTCTAGGAAAACTTCCATGAGGACACCAAGACATATGCCTTTAGAGGGGCACACCCAACCATATTTGAGGAGGGATGCCCATAAGCACCTGTGATGGGAAAACGTCCCCTTGTGTGTTTTCCCAAGTTTCCCCAAATGGGGATTGGGGAAATGTTTCCCCAGACACCCCCCATCTCGGGAGCATGGGAAAAATGGGGAGAGTGTGCCCCACCCTCATGGATGCATCCTCGTGAAAAATTGGAGAATTGTTAGCTAATTCATAATAAAGTTAAGTTATATTAGAGAAATTCAGTTATGTGTTTCATTTAATCAACCTTAGGCTAGTATACGTTGTGTCTCTAAAGTTTGTTGACTTCTTAACTAGCAAAAACTAAAATCATCAATTCATTCCATAAATTAACTAATTTAAAGGGACCTACAAATGGTTTCTAATAACTAGAAATCCATCTACAAGCTCTCATAAACACTATCTTTAACTGTAATTACAATTTTGAAATATATTTTTAAAATAAATACTTAACAATATAGTTGAATATGATAAAGAACTATTCAAGGTCTCTAATAAATTTCAATTATATATTTCACAAAAATAATTAAAAGGATGAGGGGCCTAATAAAAAGCTAGACAAGGTGTACATCATTTTGTTATAATGCAAAGAAGTAAAACATATCTTAAATTCATTATCAAACAATTCATGGAACATATGTATCGAAAACCATATCAAGAAAAAATGAACATGAGAGAAATTATGGAGAAATAATGAATACAAATTGGAGTCTTAACATATCACTGGATGCTTTCATTGACTCTAATAGCTTGTACTCCACGAGTGAACAAGGGCAATAAACTATATCACATTGAGAAAACTAATCAATTATGGGATTTAAATGTATCTATAGGCTACCATATCACTTTTGTTACTTTTTAATTTGAAAATTTAATCCCTTACCAATTTATAGCATAAGATACCAATTCTTTGTCATTTGGAAGTTTCATATTCCTCAACAAAGACCTATTTAGTTTACTTCCCAAAACATTATCATCAACTAGAGAGTGCAAGCAAAAACTTTGATGTGTTATCCAGACTAGCGCAGTGGCATTACTTTGGGTTCCTGTCCTAAAATCCTTGTAGGATTTAATGGTGAATCTCTTTGATAGCCAAAAGAAAAGGCTTTCTAGTGTTGAATGGCTAAATTTGGTGGCCAAGCTAGTGGAGTACTTTTTCTTCTTTTATGGTTACATTGTGGGTTAGATTCTTTAGCAAAACAAAGAAATTTCACTCATAATTTGACTTCTTTCCCTTGTGAAATTGGTGAAATTTAGTGGCCATATTTTGGTCTTAATTCTCCCTAGATTTGATAAGAGAGATTTTGGTCCTTCTCTAGAAAATATGCCTTTCCTAAATCTTTGTAGGAAATTGAGTTTACTTTTATGGATTTAGATATGGGTCCTTGAGATCTTAGAGATATATGCAGGGTCTTGAGGAGACATAAATAGATCTTCCATATCAATGGAATCTCTCTTAAATATATCTCTATAATTCTTCACAACCTACAAAGGAAACAACAAGAATAATATGGCATGATAATTATCATTCTAAGAGATTAAGGAGAGAAAATATTAGAAATTGAAATGAATCATTACAAGCTAAGGCGTTCTATTTAATGTACAAGTGAAATTCAATTTTATACCCCATGAATTAACATGATAGAACTCATATGAATGAAAATCAAATGAGTAAGATCATGGACAACAACTCAAATACCTAATGGAATTGGACAATCCTTCCATTCCTTGGAAGGCATATATATAACAATAAATTCTTAATTTTTTTGAAAATCCATATGTATTTTAGATGTTTTTCTATAGGTGTTATGCATGTTATTTTAGTATGTATGTAGCTACAATACCACTTAAAATAAAAGTGTGATTGTAAGATTTTTTTTATTTTGTTTTTGAAATAGTAAGCCTACATTCTCTATATTATTTTTCCATTTTTAACCATCTTTAATACACATATTTATAACCTTGATTGAAAAAATAATTAGAACCCTCTATAAATATCCCATTCATTATTAAAAAACAAATATTTATAAAGAAGTAATAAGTGAAAGTTAGTAATATGGTACATTGTAAAGAAGGTGCTATTACAACTACACTTTTTAAATGAAAATAAACTTTTAAAAAAATAATATAAAAATTAAACATTATCGAAAGTGTTAAAAGTACAAATCACTTTTAATACATTCAAATAAGAGTATATATTATAAAAAATATATCCCTTAAAACTATGTTATCCTTTACTTCAAATTTTACAATTAGAATAAATTCTAAATGTGCATCTCTTATTACTGTCCCACTTTATGATCACATTCTAAAAAGAACCTTATATTGATTTACACTACCTTAATATGATATACAAACATATAAAAATAGTAAGCATTCATTCTTTATAATAATTTTCCATTTTTGAGTACCTTTATTACATATATTCTACAATCTTAGTAAAAACAATAATAAATATGGTATTTTCGGAACCCTTTTTGTAGAAATTTTGAATAATATGATACTTATTCAACTGATATTATCCTAATTAAACACTATTGCGGAATGCATGCATAATACATAATCTCATCTACCATTGATCATCAATTTGCGAAAGTAGAAACAATTGCATGCGAAGATAGAAGCACCAATCACACATAACATAGTATTTTTCACGGGGAAAGCATCTCACTAAAAACCCCAAACTATCTTTGTATTATATTGATTGAGATCATGTAACAGTACACAGTACAATACTAGCTCCACTGCTACACACAATACAACATAGATCTGAAATAATCGCTGGCTCAAATCACCTCCACTGCTTGCCTGCCTCCACTGAGCAATCCTGCATAGCGAATACTAAGAATGGCTGAACCATTCACGTGTTTCCCTTGTGTAACACTACGCAATCCTCATTGGCAACTCAATCCCACTGATTTTGAAAATCACATGCACAACTATAATCACAACTGATAGCTGTCTTTCCCTTTCACTCACCTCTAACACTTGTCTCCATTGAACTGTCCATGCACTGAGTTAACTGATGTATTCTTCAGTTGCTTTATGAGTTAATAATTAGTGAATTAATTAATAACTAATTCACTCAACTCAACATTAGTCTATTTTCCAGTTAGACTAACTACAACTAGTTCAACTAAGTCAAATTGAACACAACTCCATCAACTCCTGATCCAACTCCACATAACTCAATCACTAAAGTCCTAATTGAAGTCCTCCATGCAATAGCTCAAGTTAACCCATAGGAACCACATATTTCCTTATGGAATCTGCATGTGCCACATCTATAGCTCAAACTGAAGTGCTCCAAGAGGATAAGATAATGTTTATAGTCCAAATATTATTAAGAGCTAATAATATTCGACTGTTCTATTTTTTGACTGGCAGTCTAAAAATAGACTCCGCCCATATGTCTAAAAATAGAGGTCCATCTATTTTACCAACATGACCAATCATCCATAAATAGCATCCTGCAACTCATAGACCATGATCCATATGTCTAAAAATAGACTTTGCGCCAAAAATAGCCTGCGGGGCCACTTAGTGAAGGTGACTTCTTTTCACTAAGCTTCATCATCTTGTTGCATTTTCAACACTCCTTCTCAACAAGATATGGATTATCTGCAACCCCTATCCTGTCTTTGTGGTATTCGAATTTTCTCCTAGTGAGCGCCTTCATCAAGATATCAACGTCCTGATCCTCCGTGGGAATATATGAAAGTAACATGATTCTCCGCTACACACAATCTCTGATATGATGGTACCTGCCAGATGTGCTCTTTCTGTCCGTTGGGCTCCTTGCCCAATCTGCATCCATGAAGCCACATAGTTCACCTCATCCTCCTATCTGTACCAATCTCTGGATTGTGGTACATTGGGTCATGTATTGACCAGATACATAAGCGACCCCACCAACTGTCGATAAACAGTCACATCCACTACCTCCGCTGAAGTAGCATCCTCCTTCCTCCAACCTCCAGGAAGAGCAGTATCAACAGGCCTGCAGCCATGCATGTTGAACTTCTCTAGTATCTCCCAGGCATACTTACCCTAAGAAACAAATAGTCCATCACTACGCTGCCAAATTTCCAATCCCAGGAAATAATGAAGGAGGCCCAAGTCCTTCATCTCAAACTCTCGAGCAAGATCCTCCTTGCATGAAAGTATCAACAGCTCATCTCCCGTTAAAATCAAATCATCTACATAAAGTACAATGATAAGCAACTTACCCTCCACCATAATCTAGTATAGGTTAGGATCTACCTCAGTCTTGGAGAATCCAAGTCCGGTGAAATAACTATCTATCCGTGTGTACCAAGCACGAGGTGCTTGTTTCAACCCATACAACGCTCTCTTGAATCTGCACACATGCGACTCACTACTGAAGATCTCGAAACGTTCGGGCTGCTCTATGTACACCTCCTCCTCAATGACTCCATTGAGGAACGCAGTCTTCACATCCATCTGATGGATGTGCCACCCCATCTGCGCTGAGAGAGCAAGAATCATCCGTATGGAAGAATACCTTGTGACAGGTGCAAAGGTCTCCTCATAATCTATCCCCTCTATTTGTGAGAAGCCTCGGGCAACAAATCTTGCCTTGTACTTCTCCACACTTCCGTCAGCTGCCTGCTTCACTTTGTAGATCCATCTAGAACCCACCATTGGTTTCCCCTTCGGTCTTGGGACAATCTCCCATGCACTGTTTCTGGCAATCGAATCATAATCTTCCACCATGGCATCTACCCATGCGGGATCGTCCACAACTTCCTCGAAAGAGGATGGCTCAATCACGACACATTTGCTCACAAGAGCCATGTATCCAGTGTACCGATCAGGTGACTGTCTCTGTCTGCGCTGTGCTGTAGGTGGTCCTACAACCTTCTCTGCATCTTGAGCCAGTCGCTCAACTTCTGTAGTGCGCTTTCGCCCTTTGATGGTTGGCGCTGCATGAGTAGTCTCTTCCACTCCATGAACTTCATCTTGTGGCTGATCCACATCCTGAAGCTCATCTTTAGGAACTAATAGCTCCTCATCTGATGCAAGTGTGGCTCCCTCTCAAGCGAAGACTTCATGGCTTTCTCCTCCTGAAATTTGATATCCTGTCGCACAATAGTCTTGCGACTGTCTGGCAAATACACACGATAGTTGTGGGGCATATCAGTGTACCCCACAAATATCCCAACCTCTGCGGTCGACTCCAACTTCTTCCTGGCATCCTTCGTCACATGCATGTAAACAGGAGAACCAAAAATCCTCAAATGAGAAATATCAGGCCTCTTACCAAAATAAGCCTCCTCGCGTGTACTCATTCCAAGTATCTTGTGAGGACAATGGTTTTGCACATATACTGTAGTATTGCATGCCTCCGCCCACAAGTGAAGGGGTAGGCTCTGATCATGCAACATCGCCCGTGCAGCACCCACGATCGTTCTGTTCTTCCGCTTAGCATCCCTGTTCTGTTGTGGGTTATGGGGAGCTATGAGCTCTCTTCGAATCCCTTCTGTGTTGCAGAAGTCCTTGAACTTGCCAGAGATGAATTCACCACCATTGTTGCTCCTAAGAGCCTTCACCTTCTTCC
>APFE030204446.1:27590-144385 GCA_000404065.3 Pinus taeda
ACATAATCTCATCTACGTTGATCATCAATTTAGCAGTATTCAGAAACATACACATGCGCACATTGAAGCATCAATCACACATATCAACACAGTATGTACTCGGGGAAAGCATAAAGTTGAAAACCCCACAACTATCTGTATATTATATTGATTGAGATCATGTAACAATACACAGTACTATACTAGCTCCACCTGTTACACACAATACAACATAGATCTGAATCAATCACTGCCTCAAATCACCTCTGCTGCTTGCCTGCCTCCACTGCGCAATACCTGCTGAGAATACAATGAAACATGTATTTCATTAAATTTAGAATTAAATAGTGGATTTAGAATTTCAAAATAGCTAAATAACTTAGTTCTAGTGATGTTCTTGTAATAAACATATTCCAATTTTAATGAAATATGTGTTATGAGAATGAATCTCCAAACTCGTATTTCCCTTGCATGACACTACACAATCCTCATTGGAAACTCAATCCCACTGATTGTGCAAATCACATGCACAACTATAGTCACAACTCACAGCTGTCTTGCCCTTTCACTCACCTCTAACACTTGTCTCCACTGAATTGTCCATGCACTGAGTTAACTAATGTATTCTTTAATTGATTTATGAGTTAATAATTAGTGAATTAATTAATAATTAATTCACACCACTCATCACTAATGTATTTGTTAGTTAGACTAAATACAACTAGCTCAACTAAGTCAAACTTAACACAACTCCATCAACTCCTCAATCAACTCCACCAAACTCAATCACTTGAGTTCTAACTGAAGTCCATCATGCAATAGCTCAACTAACCAATAAGAAAAGCATATTTCCTTCTGGCAGTTGCATGTGCCACATCCGTAGCTCAAACTGAAGTGCTACAAGAGGATAAGATAATGTTTATAGTCCAAATATTATTAAGAGCTAATAATATTCGACTGTTCTATTTTTAGACTGGCAATCTAAAAATAGACTCCGCCCATATGTCTAAAAATAGAGGTCCATCTATTTTTACCAACATGACCAATCATCCATAAATAGCATCCTGCAACTCATAGACCATGATCCATATGTCTAAAAATAGACTTTGCGCCAAAAATAGCCTGCAGGACCACTTAGTGAAGGCGGCTTCTTTTCACTAAGCTCCATCATCTTGTTGCATTTTCAACAAAGTGTGCAAATGTTTCATCATTTTGATGGACTTTTCACGCAAAACCATACTAGCACTATTCAAGGAAGCTAAGACCAACTCTATCTTTCAAAACGTCTGCAGTTGTTTGGCTCCAACATAGACAAGTGCTAGGGTTGACAAAGTTGGCAGGGAATGGCAGGGTAGAAAAATTAACGCATAAACTCACAATGAGGAAGAAGCCTAAACAATTAGTGGTTGAGAAACCCACGAAGAAGGCCACACATCATGACTCTAATACCATGTTAAACACACACATGGAGAAGACAACAAGTAATATCAACGTTCACTACATTTATTATTCACAATAATGTACATTTATACATTTCCTTGTGACCCTTGGTCTTCACATACCAAGTGGTCTCTTGGGCTCTGGTGATTGTTCACATTCCACACCAACCCTTAGTAGATTAGGTGTCCAACAATAAGAAATTATTAAAAATTTGAATATTTAACATTTGTTTCTCAGTAACAACAAGAATCACAATGAGATATAATGGATTTGAATATTTAACAATGGTTTCTTAGAAACCACCATAATCATAATGAAATTCAAGAACATTAACTTTGCATGGTAATTTGTTCCTCCCCAATCCTATTTTGGATCTTAAAATATCATTAAAAAAACATATAAAACTATCCCATTGTGTTAGGATATACATATTCATTGAGAGACATCGAGTATATTTATATATGCGTGCACTTTTTAAGTGCACTTGTAAGACCAACCTAGATCCATCTTAACGCTGGATCTATCAAGTGCCGAGAGGGATCAAATCTCTCGAGGCGCAAACCTCTTTTTTTAGTGTAAAACTTGAGGAAAGGTTTGCACCTCGAGATATTTGATCTCTATCGGCGCTTGATAGATCCGGGTTTAAGATGGATCTAGGCTGGTTTCAGACATGTGAGGTCATACAAAATTTGTTGAACATCTAATTATTTTGATTATTTTAAATATGCTAAATATGTCTAAGATAAATTTGGTCAATTTAGTTTTAAATTTTCTTAGTTACCTCAATTTTTTGAGATGAGAGAGATTGTTAGTAACTTGAATGATGAAAAATGATGAAATAAACTTTTTAGTGCAAAGTGACAATGTAACAATGTTGAATGATAGAAAGTGTGAATAATAAGAATATAGCCAATTACAAACAATATTCATTGTGATCTATATGAAACTATTTTCTTCTACTATTCTTATTGTCACACCTATTAGTTTTGCAATTTTTTCATATCAATCATATGAAAAGGGTAGTTGAAATCATAAATTCAAATATTTAACTCGAGCTACTGTAATAAACATCATACCTCATCTATGTTTCTCTCCAATATTAATAATAGCTTTCTCCAAAGTCAATCATTGTGACTTATGGAGTGTTAAACCCCAAATAATTTTCAATGGTTGTTATTTTCTATTACCGCGTTTGAATGCAAAGATATTAACAATGTTGAATGATGGAAAATGGGAATAACAAGAATGTATCCAATTACAAATAGTTTACATTTTCAGAAAATAATCATTTTGGGTAAGTGAACATTTTATTTAGGATGAAAAATAAAGTATTGTATTTATGGTTGAATTACAGTAACACGGAAGTCAGTGCACGTCATGAATAATTTTTATGTTCTTACACTGAGAGAGAGTGTGTATGTTTTGTGGGTGAGAAGGAGATACAAGGGGAGATAGAGATGTAGATGGAGGGGGGAAGAAAGGGAAGAAGAGAGAGGCAAAGATAGGGAGGAAGGAAGAGATATAGATATGGAGAGAGAAGTGTTACAGAGAGAGAAGGGGAAGAGAGGGAGAGGGGGAGGGGAAAGGGAGGGAGGGAGAGAGAAAGATAGATATGGAGAGAGAATGAGTGTATGTTCGGGGGGTGATATAGAGAGATAAAAAAGGAGAGACAATTAAAAATTAATGCACATTATTAATCTAAATACTTTAAAATTATTGTACATTATACATATAGTTGCATCAAATTAGGAATCAACATCTACACTAAAATCAACGTGAAAATTTCACCACCGAAATCCTATTGCAACAATTGGGATTAATTCTTCTAATTGTTATTTAATTAAAAATTTATTTGCTACGACAAATATTGAATAAGCGACACTGTAGCCTTCACAAAAAAAATTGTGGAAAATAATAACGCTAGAAACTGAGAAATATGCTAGCACACACACAAAAATTGACACACTTATTTTTGGACTAAAGTCCCCGGGAAAACCCAACCTGGGAAAACCAGTGCAGCGATTAAGGGTCTTATATTATTATGCAACAGTGAGAAAATCTGAGTACAATCTAGATGTCAAAAACTGGAAACCTTGTAGAGAAAATACTAGAAAAAATATCTAGAGGAAAATTACTCACACTCTGAGCAATCCCGACACCTGACCACTACTGAAAAATAAGCCGTCCAACTGGGCTTGCGTAGGCTCTGCATCAACTTGAAGCTGCCTGCTGCACGTGCTACCCAAATCGCCTATTAATCAAGTCATATTCCTGTTGTTGACTAGGAAAATGATTCTCCATAGCCTGGAACTGAAAACAGCAATTCAAACTGCCTAATGAATCCCCTGTGCTACCTCTGCACAACTTCCTAAAGAAATTTCGGCCTTTCTCTGCAAAGCACTTCACCGGATTTGGAAAAATTCCTCCGCCCTCACTGTCTTTGCCCCTCTTTGTCTCTACTTCCTTCTAAAGCTCCAACTCTTCTTGCAATTGTTGGTTCTCTAGAAAAATTAAACTCTCTAAGGAAAATCGAACCCCTCAAGTGTAATCTCCATCTACCCATCGACTTCTTCTTATAATCCTCTCTTGGACCTCCAACGACCAAGATTAAATCTTAATCAAGGGCCTAGATTAATTCCTTGTCTATCTGTGTAAGTTTCTAGATGATTCTCACCTTATCTCAATTAATTTTGATTAATTAACCCCTTTTCCTAAGTTTAGACTTAGGAAATAATTAAAAATAGGCTAATAATCTAATTGAGACACTTCTAGGTGGAATTTCCATAAACAATTTACTAGTTATTAAGAACTCATGTGTTTTAGCCTCTCCATAAAATTTCAATACTAGAAGACCTCTGATGCTATAGAAACTAACACTCCCTCTTTGCGAGGAAGGTGTTCTCTCTAACGTTACACACCCTACCACAACACTTTGTTTATGTACCACCCTCTATCACGTTGTTGATTTCTAGCCACTAACCACCAACCATTGCGCAACTTTGATGTTGTATTTGTGTTGTTGTTGACACTGCTATACTGTTGCCAACCCTGCATTTGCACTGCAACTCTCTCTCATTTGTTGTTGCTACAATTGTAAATACTGCAACTAAGAAACATCCAAAATACTTAACCAACTGTGTTCAGTATGATGCATCTGTCTCCCGATTCATGACTGCTACTAGCCACTGCACTGCCTACTAAAGAATTTGCGCAACTTTTGACTCTGCCACTGTGTCACTCTGCATTGCTTCCAACACTACTCTGTGCTCCTCTGTACCTGACTACTACTAGTATGCAACTGTCACTCTAGAAACTAACTGCAACAACTATGATTGATCCATCCTGCTACTAAATATTGTGGGCCCCTGTAGCAAGGTAATGATCCATGAGGAGGACACCTCAAGGATCATGCCCAATCTCTGTAGTTATGGACTGCAACTCCATGTCGCCCCACCTCACCCCTGGAGGTATGGTTGCCATCATAGCAAAGTCTTCCTCCAACCTGGAGAACAACTTGTCTATCTCGGCTAATGTTGCCACTTGGTCATGCTTCTCTTTATTTTCCTTCTTCCTAAGAGGACATTGCGTACTATAGTGACCGAACTCACCACATCTGAAGCACTTGACATTTGACATGTCCTTCTTCTTATTCTTCTCCCCCTATCCCTGACTAGGACCCTTGGATGCTGAGGCCACATTTCATTCTTCCTTCTCACTCTTCATGCCCTTGTTGTTGCTTTTGTTGATGATACTCTTCAATAGAGCAAACCTCAACTCCTCCTATTGTAGATCGACCCACATCCTGTCCCATCTTGGCAATGTGTCTCTACCCAAGATAATTTTTCCAAGCACCTGTCAATCCTCTCAGACATTGTTTAGTGCCATTCATACAAGCTCTATGGGTTGGGGTGCCTCCCAAACAACTATTAGTTGATCATGGGCTTCCAGAATCCTAGTGAGGAAGCCATTTATGCTCTTTCCCTTATGAATCCTTATGCTTATTAACTTCTCCTTGAGAAATATCTTCCACTGCTCAGAAGAACTTTGATATAGCATGGAGAGAGCATCCCACATTTCCTTAGAAGTCCCTTCTCTAGCTAAATGTGAGACTAGATGATCTCATACTCCATCTAAGATCATTCGCTTAGCCTTCGCCGTTTCTCTTTTGTACTCCTTCAGCTGATCAACATCCTGGGGCACTGCTATAACATTGTCCACATAGGCTTTCATGCCATATTCATCTAGAAACAAGGAACTCATAGCCTTTTAGATGACATAGTTGGAGGATCCCTCCAACCTATCCTGATCTCTAAGCCCAATTCTGGCCATCTCGAATCTGGTATGGAAACTACCTACTCCTCTGCTCGATTTTTTCTTTTAAATTATTACTCCCTTGTAGAATGCATAGTCCTACTAGCTGCTACTACCACTTGCAGCTGGGAAAATAATATTTCTTGGCTAGAAGCCCTCTGAGAGAAATTTCCCTTATGTGTGTTTTCCTCTCCCACCTGATGTTGATTCTTTTACTACAAACTGCTGCGAAACCCTCTGTGTCCAACCAAGGAATCTGCTCAACATAAAAACTGAGATATTGTTGCTCCCTCTTCCTACTAGAATCTTTATTATAGGAAAATGGAATTTTCTCCCACCCTGCAACTAAAAATCGAACCCTTGCCCAATAATTTGAACTGGCTAGCTAGGTACTGCATAGCTAGAAAAATTAAGGCCTGCTTCTCCCTTTGAACAACAAACTTTTCCTTCGTCTACTTCTGAGGTTCCTGATTGATCAATCACGCTACTCTAATACCATGTGAAAATTTCACCACTAAAATTCTATTGCAACAATTGGGATGAATTCTTCTAATTGTTAGTTAATTAACAATTTATTTACTATGGAAAATATTGAATAAATCACATTGCTATCTTCACAAATAAAATTACGGAAAATAATGCTAGAGACTGAGAAATATGCTAGCACACACACATAAAATTGACATACTTATTTTTGGACTAAAGTCCCCAGAAAAACCCGACCTAGGAAAACATGTACAGCAGTTGAGGGTCTTATATTATTATGCAATAGTGAGAAAATTTGAGTACAATATGGGTACTGAAAACTAGCAATCACGCTGAGAAAATACTGACAAAAATATCTAGAGGAAAATTATCCTCACTTCAAGCAATCTCGACACTTGACCACTACTGATAAGCAAGTTGTCCAACTGGGCCTGCGCAAGCTCTGTGTGAACCTGAAGCTACCTGCCACACATGCTTCTTGAATATTCTATTAATCAAGTCGTCATGCTTGCTGCTGGCTGGGAAAATGCTTCTTCGACATTGTGGAACCTTTGTCCAACCTCTAGAACTGAAAACGTCTTCCATCCTCAGCAATTCAAACTGCCCAATGAAGCCCATGTGCTACCTCTGCACAACTTCCTAGAGAAATTTCGGCCTTTCCCTGCAAAGCACTTCAACAGATATGAAAAAATTCCTCCGGCCTCACTTTCACTACCCCTCTCTATCTATGTTTCCTTCTAAAGCTCAAACTCTTTCGGAAACTACTAACTCTATTGAAAAAACAAACTCTCTAAGTAAATCAAACCCTTCAAGTGTGTTCTCCATCTACCCATATAGTTCTTCTTATAATCCTTTGTTGGACCTCCAATGACCAATATGAAATCTTAATCAAGTGCCCAAATTAATTCCTTTTCGATCCGTGTGAGTTTCTAGTGATTCCCACCTTATCTCAATTAATTTTGATTAATTAACCCATTTTCCTAAGTTTAGACTTCAGAAATAATTAAATATAGGCTAATAATCTAATTGAGACACTTCTAGGTGGAATTTCCAAAAACGATTTATGGGTTATGGAGAACTCTTGTGTTTTAGCCTCTCCACAAAGTTTCGAGATTATAACACCACTGATGCTACAAAAGCTAACAATCAATGAATCCACTACAAACAATCGAATAGGATTAGAAATCGGCATCTACATTGAAATCAACGCATCTAGTGCAAGCACTCAAATAGGATTAGAAATCAATATCTACATTGAAACCAATGCATCTAGTGCAAGCAATCAGATAGAAGTAGAAATCGACATCTACACTGAAATCAATGCATCTAGTTTAAGGTATTAAATAGGATTAGAAATCGACATCTACACTGAAATCGATGCATCTAATGCAAGCGATCAAATAAGATTAGAAATCAATGTCTACACTGAAGTTAATGCATCCAATGCAAGCAATCAAATAGGAGTAGAAATTAACATCTAAATTGAAATCAATGCATCTAGTGTAAGGTATTAAATAGGATTAGAAATCGACATCTACACTGAAAACAATGCATCTAGTGCAAGCGGTCAAATAGGATTAGAAATCAACAATTACACTAAAATCAATACATTTATTTTAGTAAAAAACCAAAATATTCATGACTCTCTAGATCTAACTTCTATGTTTGTATATGTCTCTGTGTGTCTCTTTCTTCTTCCCCCTCTCTCCACCTTCCATTATGTGTTTATCTCCCTCCCTCTCTCCTTCTCTCTCTCCCCCTCCCTCTCTCCCCCATCTCTCTCTCTGCCTCTCCCTCCCTTCTTGTATCTTTCTCTTCTTCCCTCTCTCCCCTACCATCTATATCTACACCTCCCTCCATCTCTCCTTATTTGTCTCTCTATCTCAGCCCCGTAAACTCATTTCACTCTCTCTCTCTCTCTCTCTCTCTCTCTCTCTCAATTTTTCTCTCTCTTCTTCCCTCTCAACCCCTCCATTTATATCTATATCTCCCTTTGTCTCTCCTTCTTTATCTCTCTATTTCAGCCTAAAAATATACAAACTCTCTCTCTCCATATCTATCTATCTATCTATCTCTCCCTATCCCTCTACCTCTCTATCTCTTCCCCTTCTCTCTCTCTCTCTCTCTCTCTCTCTCTCTCTCCATCTATATCTCTATCTCCCATTGTCTTAATCTCTCATTTATCTTTCTTCCTCCCTCCCTCTCTTTGCCTCTCTCTTCCTCCTTCTCTCCCCCCTCCATCTATATCCCTATCTCCTCTTGTATCTCCTTCTCGCCCCCAAAACATACACACTCTCTCTCCATATCTATCTCCCCCTCTCTCTTCCTCTCTCTCTCTCTTCCCCTTCTCTCTCTATCTCTTCCCCTTCTCTCTCTCTTTCACTGTCTCTCCATCTCTCCCTTGTCACTCCCTCTCCCTCTCCACCTTTCTTTCTCTATGTCTTTCTTCCCCTTCCATCTCCATCTCTCTCTTCTCTCTCTCTTCCTTCCTCTCTCTCTCTCTTCCCCTTCTCTCTCTATCTCTTTCCCTTCTCTCTCTCTCTCTCCCTCATTGTCTCTCCATCTCTCTCTCCCCCTCTCTTTCTTCCTTCCTCTCTCTCCCTTTCTCTCCCACCTCCCTTTCTCTCCCCCCATATATATGTCTCCCTGTCTCTCTCTCCCTCCCTCTTGCTCCTCTCTCCCCCCTCCTCTCTCTCTTTTCCTTCTTCTCTCTCCCCCACTCTATTCCCCCTTCATCCACTTCAAATATGATCTCATTGTATTGTATTTAACAAAAAAAAAAAAAATTGGCTGTAAAATATTAAACCTATATTTTGGATCAATCATGTCAAAGAAATACAATAATAAAAAAATTTAAAAATTTCACACAGTATCTTTCCTCTATCATTGTTAGTCACTTTGCTTTCTCTCTTTGCTTGGATCCTTTGTTAAGATGCATCTATCCCGGTTCTTTATAATATTATTTATACCAGCCTAGATCCGTAAGCGTAGAGAGGGATAAGCCTCTCAAGGTGCAAATCTCTTTTCTAAGTGCAAAACTTGAAGAAATGTTTGCAAGTCGAGAGATTTGATACCTCTCGAGCTTGATAAATCTTGAGTTAAAATGAATCTAGGTTGGTTTAATTATTAATTTTATTTTTTTTAGTTTGATTTTTATTTTTATATAATTTTGCTGAGCCAAAATGTTTTGATTAATATTTTATTTTTTATTTTTATGTAATTTGGCGGGTCAAAATGTTTAGATAACATAATATAACTAGACAATACAACAACTCTTCTAGATGGGATGGAAAGTTCTCTAGCCAAAAGATGTAATAGAAAAAATTAAATATATAATAAAATAAATAATAATAAATATATAATAATATATATATTTTGTTGTGAAATGAAAATGGATTTTGGGCATGTGGTATTGATGAATCATGGTATTGGCCCATGGTATGGTATGATTAATAATATCCATGGTAAAGTAGGGTGAGTATCCATGATTAAGAGTCTTGTTAATTGTAAGTATGGTTTTGATTGTGAAATGAGGGATGGTTTTTGGGCATGTGGTGCCGATGAGCCATCGTAATGGCCCATGATATGGCATGGTTAATAATATCCATGGTAAAGTGGTGGTGAATATCCATGGTTAAAAATCTTGTTATATTATAAATATTAAGTTCTTTGGTGCTTAATAATGAAATTTAAATATGGTTACAAAATTATTGTTTTTAATTTATATGGTGAAATGGATCTTAATTTATAGCTACTATTTATATCTTATATATTTTAATGTGATAGAAGTGTAGACATATCTCAAAAGTAATTATAATTTTTTTCTTTTAAATTAAAAAAAAAAAAATGTTATAAAATTAAATTCAAATAAATTATTTTGAGTGTGAAATGACAGATGGTTATTGGACATGTTGTATTGATGAGCTATGGTATTGGCCCATTGTATTGTAACAAAGCCTATTTACAAGTTAATAATATCTATGACAAAGTGGAACATATTGTTATATTATAACTTTATGTGCTTATTAATTAAATTTAAATGTGGTTACATAATCATTATTCTATTTTATAAGGTAAAATGGATCTTAACTTATTGTTTCTACTTATATATTTTAATGTAATATGTATATTACGATTTTTGTTAATCTAAAAAGTTATTCGTAATTTTATTAATAAAAACAAAATTACAATGTAACAAATTTGAATTTTATTATTCTCACTACTTTTAATTTTTTAGGGACACTACAACATCTCCCTTGGGCACTATTATATAGTTTTCACATATGTATATATAAAAGTACTCTCATTTTTAATTTATTAAAACCTCCATTTAATCTCTATGGGGATATTTTTAGTAATGGTGAGGATGGAGGGTTTATATACCTCAAAAGCAATTATAACCTTTTTGCTTTTAGATTTAATTAAAAATTGTTATACAATTAAATTAAAATAAAGTATTTGTAAAATAGTTTGATTTTGAAATAAAGTGTGGTTTTTGGGCATGTGGTATTCATAAGCCATGGCATTGGCCCATGGTATTGTAACAGAATAATTAAAAGCTTAGGTCCATAACATAACAATCAAAAGCAATGATGGTCCATGGTATTGATAAATCATGGTATCAGCCCATGGGATTATGATTTTCTTCCTTCCTCTCCCTCTCTTGCTCTCTCTCTATCTTTCTCTTGTGGGTATTGGCCCATGGTATTGTAAAAAAATCTATTCAGAAGTTAATAATATCCATAGTAAGTATTCATGATTACAAATCTTCTTATATTGTAAATATTAATTTTTTATCTGTTTATTAATTAAATTTAAAGATGATTATGGAATCATTACTTCAATTTATATGGTAAAATAGATGTTAATTTATAAGTACTATTTATATGTTATATATTTTAATGTGATATGTTATTATATTTTCTTTTATCTAAAAAATTATTTTTAATTTTATTAATAAAAAACAAAATTACAAAAAAAAAAAATGAAATTTAAAAAATATCTAACATCTCACATCTCACATCTCACATGCCTACACATCTAACCTATACTAGGTTGTAGAGCGACTATCTGTGAATGATTTCTTGTACTTGTATGTGCTTGGGGTCATCATGTGAATCAAAATGATAATATAATGTGTTTAGAGTTATGTTTTTCTATACATAGTTATATCGTAAAAGGCAATCAAGTAAGAACATTTATATTATATGTACAATACATAACTATAACAAGATCTTTGTCAACTATGCTAGAATTACTAATATCTATGTTTTGGATACTATTTTGGTTTTCTTATATTTAAGAGTTATCATAATGGTTAATTTTTGTTTTCACTTAATCCATATATTTATGATGGTGTAACAATTGGTTGTGGTTATTGTTTATGTTTTTGTTGTGTTTATATGTGTTAATTCCCCAATTCAATCTTGTGCAAGTTATAATACCCACAATATGCATTCACATATTTAGTTGGACTAATTATAACACCACAACCATCAACATTCAATTCCCATGAGTGTTTTCTCTAGAGCCACGGGGTCACCTTGAAGTCGTAGTTGAACGTGTAGTTGCACCCAAAGATATCATATTAACTGGAGATATCATTTTAAACGGTCTCATGACTCATGCACACATAGGTGGATGAACCACTACTGCCCCCTCAAATTTAAAAGGCTTGAGGTGGTTCCACAAAATGGTTGGGAGGTAGGTCTTGCACTCTTCCTCACCCAAATTCAAATGATTCAAGTCCATAATGAGACTTTGGTCCATTGTGATAAGTTTATAAGAGCATATACCATCTAAATAGAAATCCACTCCGATGTGCCACCACGGAATATTAATCGTGCTTGCACTAAGGACAATTATCATACCCCATTCATCAACCATATTGTTGATGATTGTGCTATTTGTGAAATATTTTCGTTTATGGCTTTTTCTCCTACAATTAGATCAACATTCTCCCAGCGCACCAACATAAAACTGCATTTATTTGTCCCTAGGGAACATTTGCATATCGAAAACTCCCTTTTGGATTAAAAAATGTTGCGGCTACGTTTCAGAGGGCGGTGAATTATACCTTCCATGACTTCTCAGTTTTGTTGCATCAAAACATGGAATTTGTATTGACCCACTAAAAATCCAGGTGATCATAGATTTGCCTACTCCTTCTTCCCTTCTTAAGCTTCAACGACATCAAGGGAAGGCTAACTTTTGAAGGAGATTTATTCCCAACTATGCCGAATTAACCAAAGGATTTACTCACTTGTTAATGAAAGGGTTTTCCTTCCACTGGGATGATGTTTCCCAAAAGGTGTTCGATGCCTTGAAAGATGTTCTGATTCAGGAATCCTTGTTGTATCCCCCAAATTACTAATGGGATTACTTCTTGTACCTCATTGTTGCAGTTACTACCATCGTTATGGTATTTTTCCAATAGGACGATGTAGGGACTGAACATCCTATTTATTATTTGAGTCAGAACTTGAATGATATTAAGATCAAATATACTCACGTCGAAAAAGTTAGCTTTGGTAGTTGTCTATGTTGTCCAAAGGTTTCAACACTATATCCTGCTCCGCAAAACTATGGTTGTTTCTGATTGCAACCCCATGACGTACATCTTGTCACAACAATTATTGGGGCACGAGTAGTCCAAATGGATTGTCATCCTCCAAGAGTTCGATTTGGAATTCATCAAATCCAAATCGAAGAAATCCTTAGTTTGTGTTGAGCTGATATGCTACTTTCCCACTTTTGAAACTCAAACAACATCTGGTGATTCTATTCCATACAAGTCATTATTCCTAATCACGTCATCTGACCCATGGTATGGAGACATTATCATATATCTCCAAACCTAGAATTTACGGTCCAGTACCTCTCACTTTGACCAACGACGTATCCGATATCAAGCTAAAAATTATATTATAATCGACAACACCCTTCATCATCGTGGTATTGATACAATTTTTCGAAGGTGCCTCTTCCATGAGGAGGAAAAGAAAATCCTAAATGAATTTCATTATGGGGCATGTGGTGGTCATATGTCCGGTTATGCCACCACATAGAATATTTTGTGTGTTAGCTACTTTTGGCCTACTATGTTTCACAACTACATCCTCACGGTTCAAAAGTGTCATCCCTGCCAGATATATGAATTTAAAACCCGTGCTCCACCCACTCCTTTACACCCTATTATCGTCATTGGACCATTTGCAAAATGGGGCATTGATTTCATGACATGTAACCCTCACTCAGTTGATGGGCATGGCTATATCATTGTAGCAGTAGACTATTTTACCAAGTGGGTCGAGGAGATGCCTACATACAATAACACCGGCGAAACAATTGCTCTCTTTTCTTTCAATCATGTTATTGCAAGGTTTGGTGTACCCCTGGCTATAGTTACAAACCATGGGAAACATTTCCATAACCACATGATGTCTGAACTGACTACTAAGTTGGGTCTCTCCCATGAGAGTTCAACTCCCTACTACCCTCGGGTGAATGGGAAAGTTGAGGCCATCAATAAAGTTTTAAAAATCATGCTTCAACACATAATAGGGGTCCACAAATTGAACTGCCATTTTATCCTTTATGTAGCCTTGTGGGCATATCGAACCTTTGTTCGAACTGATACCAGGTTTACACCTTTTCAATTGGTATGCGGTTTAGAAGCAATCCTTCCTATTGAATGTGAAATTTCGTCTTTGAAACTTGTCGATCATCTCCTCCCCACCACTTCTACAGAAGAAGAGCATCTCTTACATCTGACGCACTTATATGAAACACGGTGTGATGTCGCAATGGCTAATGAAGCTCATAAGAAACAAATTAAGCCGCAATACGACAAGAATGTCAAGCCTTGTGTCTTCTTAGAAGGTGAACTTGTCTTGATGTATGATCAAGAGTTTGAAAAGTGGGGATCGGGGAAGTTCGAGCCAATGTCTCTAGGCCCATACATTGTAAAACGTTTTCTTGCTAAAGGGGCATATGATCTTGTTGATTTCGATGGAGTTCGATTAGCACAACCTAGAAATGGGTTGTACCTTAAAAAATACTATGCTTAAGTGATTTTTGCGTCGTTCATTGTGTGCATGTTGTATATAAATGTGTTGAGTGTGCTTGTAGTGTGATTCCCTTCAGATTTTCTTACGATTTATGTTAATCATGTTTACATTTGGTTTGCAGATGTCGGCATCCCTTCAACCATATGTTGGTTATGTTGATGGTGCTAGTCGTAGTACTCAAAACCTTTCTTCCGCAACATGGGCTATATATGCTTTGAATGGTGAGTTAGTGAGTTTACAAGGGATTTGTATTGGTTGCTCTAGAAATAATATCGTTGAGTACAGTTTTGTGATCAAACTATTGTTTCATGCTATTTCCCACGGTATTCGTCGTATAGTTATTAGAATTGACTCACAACTTGTAGTACTATAGTTGACTAATGTCTATTCAGTTAGAATTACAACTATGCTTTGTATGTTCTTAAGGGTTCGCCTTCTGGAAAGATATTGCGATTATCTCCAATATCAACACATTTATAGAAGTCTAAACACATTGACAAATGCATTAGAAAATCATGTTTTAGATAGACATTTAGGACACACGTAAATTAAATTCAGGTCACATCACATACATTGAATGAGATAATAGAACATATAAGAAACATTGATAGGTAAATAGTTGTATATATATCAAAGTTTGGTTTTACAAAATTTGTGCCCGAAATATATATGGCCACATGGCCTGTCATATCAAAAATATACATGCAGTCAAAATATGGCTATATATATAAGCCTCATAGTAGAATAATCATGATGCTCATGATAGCAAGCAATTGCACAAGCCATCTTGCACAGTAGCCGAATGATACGATCAGGGACACCAATAGTATGATGTTGCAGTCTTATAGGGATCTGGTCGTCCCTAGTCTCGACTATGCCCTAGGTCAACCCCTCCATGTGTCGGTCAACCTCTACAAGAGTCTCAACCACATTGAGATCCTATAATACCTCTCACCCCACTACAACAAAATTTACTCTTATTGGTGCCTGTTGTGTTTCTCTCATATGCTGAAAATATGACGAACCCACAGGTCAAACGAATCCAATGTTTGCATGTGAAAAAATCATACATAGAAAATACAAAAAAATTGTAAAACTTTATAATCTAAAAAAATGATCAATATGTTTCTTGTTTTACCTATGGCACCCCATTGCTCTCCATTAGGAAGCACGAGCTCTGGGTCTCCACAGAAATCCATCCCTACATATGGATAGTCTTCAATCATAATGAGTTGCATGCATAACCATTTGAAGAAGATTGGTGTGAAGGTCATCGATGACGGACCTACATGTTTGGACATGAGATCCACCCACCTCATCAACTATGGGACTCTCGAATGTGCAAGCTCGAGTGATATATGTTGTGGTCAAAGCAATGGAATATGCTCCAATGAAAATGAAATCAAGATTGAACCATAACCAAAGTTATTCAACCATCCATCCTTTTCCTTGGTCAGTTCTTCCTTCATGTTTTCCAATATTCCCTCACTCGAGTTGAATATTGTCAGCTTCATACACTCTAAAGAATACTGCATATGAGACCTATTGGCAAAATTTAGAGTATCACTATCAGCCAATCTATAAATAAAAAACGAGATCATCCTCAAAGGCAAACAAACCCCATCCTTTATCTCGATTTTCCCATCCTTGGTCGGTTGGGATCAAGGTCTATAGTGTGTGTTGGTGTAACTCTTGACTGTCTCTCCACCCCTCCTCAAACCAGATAATGTGATGGGGGCACCTCACCTCGATAAAGTCGTCAAGAATTATATGTAATCCACCTGTATCTCAAGGATATTGAAGCAAACAAAGTTTGTTCTTTAAGTTAAGTACTCCAGAAGACTTGGAATATTTAGATATCCATTGAGATACAAGAATATATATTAAAATGTATGAATGATGATCCAATTGGGAGTGAGGGGCTTGCTTATATACCAAGCAGGTGTCCCTTTATGAACAGTCATGTCTCCTTATACATGCCATTTTGTTTAACTAATTATTACTTATTTACATATTATTATGTTTATTATTTATTATCTATATTTATTACTTTTACATAATTATATTCATAACATCGCCTTTCTCTTTAAAAAGTTGTGTCCTCAAATCTTGTTGATGAAAGGACTTGATCTCTTTTTCTGCTACAAATTTCTTATCGTCTTGGGATAATCATCTTTGTTGATACAAGTTGATATGATCCTTGGAGTGATATATAAAATTGTCGCATGGAGGAAGAATTTGAACATCCTAAATTATTATTTTTGAAATATTTTGATTACTGGAAACTTGTGATGAACTATTATCACTGGACCGAGTTGTGCGCACTTCAGTATTCTTTGGAACGTAAGTTTGCTATTTATGTTCTAATGATACAGATTCGTAGATTGATTGAAATGTTTGTTCTTGTGATTCATATGTAGATAAAGAGTTCTTTTGGTTTCCCTTGTCATGTGTGTGGCAAGATTCTAATTTACTTCAGGTTCCGATGTCGTTGAGTTGGTTATAAAATCTTCACTTGGAATTCCCTTCGTCTCAACATCTGTGTATGTTTTTTCCTTAACTGACGCATCTTCTTCTTGAGTTGCGATATTCACTGGATCGATATTCATTCCATTTTCTTCAACTTGAATTTCTTTATTTGAAGAATTCAATGCTTCCTTCTCAATAAGTTGTTGTAGCTTATTTTCCAATGAATTTTTGTCCTTCTTAAGCTTCTTAATTTGTGTTAATAATTTTTCACTATGTTTTTTAAGTCAAGAAAATTCTTTATTTTTGTCAGTAGTGATCTTGTCAATTTCTCCTTGCATATTTTGTAGTACTTTATTACCTTCTTGGAAAATTATTTTTGAAATATCTTGTATGCCTTCTGGTGTAACTGAATTTGGTTTCAGTGTAACATCCTGGAGTGTTATTTTCTTCTTCCTATAGGAAAATGTTAAAAACTTATTTTTCGTATTCAAGATAAAGGAACCTAGGGTTTCCATCCGTGGTGAACCCAAAATAGTGTCACCTTGATCATTCCATAGGGATTGAACAAAGAATTTCCATATAAATGTATAATCTCCAATGTTTAACTGTAAATTAGTTATCTCGTAGTGTTTTTTGTCGATGAGGTCTAATTTTTCGATTATATTTAACTTATGAATCACCAATTGATTTGTGATGTTAGGTCTTATAAAAAAATTATTTTCAGCAGGCGAAATAGAGATAGTAACATCATTTCCTGCAAGAGTTCATTTTACTTCAAATATCATTGAAGCACAATTACTATATAAAGTTTCTGGGAATCTTCCAGCCTTCATTTCCGATCTATATTCCATTTTTCTCGACCTTAGGTTTTTAAAGATACCCCTTTTTTAATCTTTAGAATAACCCTATACATATATATAATCTTCAAAATTCTTATTAATTATTATCTTTTTTAAATAATAATCTCCTTTTTTGGACTTCTCTTTTTTCTTTATCTTCCTTGAAATATTCTTGTCCTTTAATACTTAACCTTCAAATATATATAATACTCTTTCTTTCTTTCTTTTTTGAATTTAAATCTCCTTTTGATTTTTTTTATATGATTATTTAGCTAACTTTTTTTTTCTTTTAATATTTTATTGGGACTCCTTTTATTGTCGTTTTATTTCTTTTTTAATAGCCTATATACTAGGAGATTTAATTCACTTCCCTTTAGCGAATATCACTGAACTTTAATTTGAAAGTAAAGAATAATAATAATCGTTGTTAGTATTGGTCACAACGTTCCATGATAATTTATCAATGACATTCTTAATAATAATAAAAATTATTATACGGCTTCAGGCAGGGCTTTGGTGGATGGCCTATATGACGTACGACGCTGGTTGTTGAAGCGGACGACTAGTTGCAACAACTGTGGAAAATGTGGTCACGGTTAACACTGGTTCTCTAGTTTGTCGGTAGTATACAGGGGAATGAAAACTTCACCAACAGTTACAGGGTAGACAGAAAGGGGTATGAAACAGACCAAAAAACAGCTGGTAGGCAGTGACAACGGGCTTGATTTGTCGCATGCCGCAGTGGTTGTGATTTCAAATGGCTACGACCAAATGGAGTGATGGCCAAGCATACGACGACGATGATAACGATGGTCGCCATAATAGATAATGGAGTGATGGATAAACGTATGGGGGGACAATTGTTGTTGGATGGTTGCGCGATTGGAAGCAAGGACTATCAGATGAATTGGATTGTAGTGTTGTCGGAGTGTGTTGGTCGAAGGGAATGGATGTAGATTACGTTGCGGTGTAGTGTGCTAAGAACTGATAAAGGTAGCGATGAACATGAACTAATGACGAAACAGTTGCTTAGCGGCACACTTGTGCAGGAATGGACGGAACAATGAAATTATGGTTGGGCGGTGGCTTTACAGTGGCAGATGTTGGTCGAATGTGGTGCTACGTTGGTGTTGCCGTTGTGGAGGTAAGTTTTTTTGTTATTTCTTTTATAAATATATATTGCTTATACTTTTTTTCGCTATAGTTTTTTGTATAGTCATTTGTTTTTAACTTTAATTTTTTTCTAACTTTTTAATTTTGATTTTTTCTAATACCTTATTTAAATATATATATATATATATATATATATATATATATATATATATATATATATATATATATATATATATATATATATATATTAATTATTTGAAATATTAATTTTTTTCCTTTCAACAGTTGAGGGCTTGATAGAGAAAATGGAGAACCTTCAAAATCATGCAGTGAAACGCTTCAATAGCAACAATGTTGGCAAATTTCAACGGCCAAAGACCTAGATTGGAGAGCGTGGCTCTGTGTAGCAGTGGAGTGGCCAGAGGATCGAACTACTTTGATACCAAATGAAGCGAACAGAGTTCATTCTTCAAGTTAAATACTCCAAAAGACTTGGAATATGTAGATATCCATTAAGATACATGAATATATATTAAAATGTATGAATGAATGATGATCCAATTGAGAGTGAGGAGCCTTCTTATATATCAAGCAGGTGAATGTGCTCCAAGTCTGAAAACTTGTGCCTAAACATCCCATGCTCGGACAAGATACTCTAACAGCCCCATTTGTTGCCTCATCCTAAGAAGCCAGAAAAATTTCAGGAGCCCACAATATCTCAACGCCTAGATCATTAGATGCATTCATATCTTGTTCCTCGTGTTCTCTTTCTAGCCATATTAGATCCATTTTGTTCCGAATAAAACCTGAAACACAACAAGAAGAACCATTAGAGTGAGTTTCATGCAAAAAATTGGCAGAATATTGAGTGAAACAGGGAAAATAAATTTGTGAATTGTGCCCAGCACAACCTCTTAAGGGAAAATAGAGTGTTGTAGCACCCTAGAAAGTTCATTTTTTGCCTACACAATGCACTTTTCGACACTCCTAGGGTGCATTGGAGCTAGGGCAAAAAATTAAAGCCTTAAGTCCCTCAAAATTGAAAAAACATGCATAAAATGAAAAAACGAAACCCTATAAAGGAAGAAGAAGGTGAGATCTCCTACCTGGAAGTGACGACACTAGAAATGATCCACCAAATTGGCCACAATCAATTGCAGAAGATCGATGGTAAAAAGCACCCAGAGCTCACTCACCAATAGGTAAAATGTGAAATGGTAAAAAATGAAATGCTTTTTTGCCTATTTATGGTCATTCTCATAACTATCCTATTAATATTTTAATATTTTGACCTGACGGTGACTCGGCTTTATCATGAATCAGGTATTTTTAATATTTTGGTGGTGTTTTGAGCAGGTTAAAAGTTGTTTAACAAATTTGATAATGTTTGAATCGAAACAAATCATTCTGAACAAAGAAGATACGTTTATCACTTTTCGGGCTCTGTAAACCCATTAAAAATGAACCCCCTAGAGTCCTCTTTTATCTCTTTTCAGACTCCCAAAACATGAAAAAATTGTTGAGCACTTGTCTTTTCAAACTCGTTAAAGTAAATGAAAATATTTCTAGTCAGTATAAGTTTAACACTTTTTCCGGACTGAGATATATTATTCACAAAAAAGGAGTACCTTAGTCGAACATGGCTAAGAGGTTCTCCTAAGTATTGTTTTCTGCCTTTTTGGACTCAAGAGACTATTTATGAAAAGAAACCTTTGGAGTATTATTTTTGCCTCTTTTTCAAACTCTCTAAACATGAAAAAGGATTCGAGTTATACCTTCATTGGACTCATAAAAACATCAAACAACGATGGACTCGTCGAACATGATGGGACCAAACCACTCCTTAAGGTTCGTTAAGAATACTCACAGAGATTTATCCAAAGGATGAACTTACAGATAAAGCATATGTTATCCTCCTCAAGCTTGTCAAAAATAAAGAGGTACTGACCAGAAATGGTTGGGGAGATTTGGAAAATAGGGTACTCTACCTATTAATGGTAGCGAGTCACTCTTGAACATGACACTCTCCCATTTCATCTTTCTGGATGTTGGGTTGGGAAATCTGCTTTTCTTTTGGTTCATCACACCATATCAAATCATTTTCTTTCAGTTTTGGGTTAATGCTACCAAATCCATTCAGTGTCGTCAATATGTTCAATAGAAGTCATTTAGTGACATCTGCTACAATACTCTTAAGCCTTCATTCCATGTTTGTCGTTCCTGAACCAGTAGCACATCAGCATCATTCTGTCTCAAATCATGATACCTATTTTTTTTCGTTGATGGGGGATACATCAAGGCCCTCCTATGACGAGTTACTTACTCTCGACATGAGATAATTATCCAGGAAGTTGACTTAGAAACTCCCTTCAGTACCTTGGGGCTTGTATACATCAATGGCAAGTTTCCTTGCTCTTGGTGATAGGTTTTCATCATTGGCCTTTGACCGAAAGATTCTATGTGGTGTTCAACTTCAACTCATTCTTTCACACCATACATATTGTATTATTGTACCTTGAAATCCATTAGCATCATCAGTGGTCTCTCTTGCGTTTGTTAACGACTTACATCATTAGTCGTTAATCAAATGGGCTCTGCCATGTTCGACTCCATCTCCTTTATTCACATTTTTAGACTCATACGTTAGACGATTGAGTGAATGAGATAGAAGACCCTGGATCTACTTCCATCCCTCCCGGACACAATTTCAGGATTAATGTAATATTACAAAGCATGATGGTTATGATATTACAATACAATCATCCAAGCATGGGTCCATTCTTTGTTATCAGTGGACGAACTTCTTGATCATTGTACATGTAATGTTAGCTAATGTGTTGAGCATGGGTATGCCTCCCTCAACAAATATTTCATGGTGAAAATGTATTGTAACATATGTTGATCTGGACAAGTTGTTCTTGATTCGATCTTGTCACAAGGTAAAGCAATTTATTCATCAGCCACCATTTCTATCTTTGCACTTTAGGGGGGAATCTGTTATAGGCAATTTTGTTGCATCTGGTAAATAGGCCTACAAAGAGGATCAATCACCATCTGTGAATATATTTTAATCATCCCTACACAAAGACCTAAGCATTACCTTTCCAAATAACTGATTTTCTCGGTCTAACTGCTTCAAATCAATGCTTTTAAACCCCAGCACACCCTACCCCTTTATCGACCCTTGTTCAGCAACAAGTTGCTCCTTTCTGCACCAACACTGATCAACATAATTTTCTCCTTGTTGGGGGTGCATTGATTTTATAAATTCAGGAAAATTAAAAAGAATCCTAAAGCTTCCTCTTCCAACAGCTTCCAGAGGTTATTTTAACCATTTACCTTGGATAAGAAGCTCGAATCCTATTTGATCCTACCTTGTATATTTCACATATTATCTTGAGCTCATCCTCCCATCTTAAGTGAATATCAAGCCTAGATTGGTAAATGGATAAGAATTCCTAAACTACCATCCCTCTCCTATAAATTTCCACCATCTACAACATCGGGGTGGGATTTTGGAGACTGATCATGTCCTCATGTTGCTACCTTGAATCTAAGAGAGTCATCATCTTCATGCATTAGGCTGACATTGAGGTGTGTTTTATGACAAGGAAGGACAAGTCAAGTTGGGGAGATCTCTACAAGATCAACTACTATTCTTGGTTGTAAACTCTCTCTTATTTCTATTAATACAAAGAGTATATTCTTTGCCTATATGTGTTATGTTACATTTACATTCATGTGTTTCAATGCTTCATTGATCCATTTAATAGAGTAATTGAATTATGCTATGTAGATGTCATGGTTCTTTGGCTTGCTGTGAATGCATGTGCATGTTCTAATTATAGCAATCAGAGCTACGATTAGAGATTACAAACCGGGAGGAAAGTAAAACTTGCGACAAATTCCAAGTAAGCCTCTTTCCCATTCTTTAATTTATCTAAGGGAAACCCTATATTCTTTGTTTTTTGTTGTTCTAGACCAGTCCATTACGTCTAGGCAAGATACTTTTTTCCGCAATCATAAAATTCGCATAACACACAAGATAGTTAACAAATTTGATCATATGTTCGTCCTTAGATGCCACGTCCCACAAAGATATAATGTCTTAAGTAACTTTCATTCCACAGAGATAATATACCTCTTGTAGCTCACATTTACAAAGATAAATATGTCTCCTGTAACTCACATCAACATAGATAATATGCCTCATGTAACTCACATTCACAGAGATAATATGTGTCATGTAACTCGCATTCACAGAGATAATATGTAGTTCCTTAGTAAGCTTGTATACCACAAGAATATATGCATCATACATCTGAAGTTACTTCAACATATGATCCTCAAATTACTTTCTAAATAGTGGAGGATAGGTGTTTATATGTAGTTGTTTCCTCATGCGAAGGGACACGTCCTTTGGAAAGGATGAGTTGTCTTCTAGAGGGCCGACTTAGCAAATGATGCTTTTCAAAAATTCAAAGTTGCTTCTTTTATAAGGATCATGAAGAACATGCCCTTTTACATTTTTCTTTTGACCAAAAATAAAGCATGAAGAACATGCTAGAACATAATAATTTGTTTTCTTTTTTTGTTTTTACATAAAATAAATTATGAAGACCAAACCTAGTTACAAATCCCATACTCCCTCTTAACTAGGGAGGTATTCATAATGACTCATCAAGATATTATCAAGTTGAAGACTTCTATAAGAAAGGGTCCATATTGATAATTATTAATGATGATACCATCATCATAACTAGTATTGTCAAATTACCAAGGCCTTAACAAGTACTCTCTATCTCTCCACTAGATCAGAGCAGAATGTTGGGAGGAATTTAATAGGACACCACTGCCTCTCCGAGGCACATACTCCACCTAGGTTCACTAAAGTATGTCCTCACAGGACCATTTCCTAATCCATTGTCATAATACTTAACACAAGGAAATGTCGGTGATCTATACCATTCTTATATGACATCAATGTACTTGACTTACGACTGTTAGTCATGGTCACAGTAAAAATCTCAAGAATTCCAGTCACTCATTCTTATCCAATCCACTATTCTCCCTATCTATGTTCATGTACTGAACTTACGATTATTAATCCTAGCCATAATACATGACACATGGAGAAAAATTGTGTCCATCCTCACTCCCTCTCAACCAGGTAGGAGATATCCACATGCCCAAGCTTGTTTTGGAAGTACTCATACTTCCATTACATCAACTACCTGTTCATCCATGGAGATCTATTGTAGCTTCTTAGCTACTATCTACACCATACTCTCGAATCATAAAGCGCTTTGACCTTGCATGAAAAACTAGATTCTTTGGCAATATTTATAGAGTATCACGATCTAATCTATCACATTGTCATATAGTCCATAAAACGTTTTACAGAGCCAAATTGCTTCACAGCTGCCATATATGTTGCCTTCGTAATGCAACAAAATCCTACTTCATGCTCTTCCAAGAAACCATACCAAGTCCAATAGTATCTCTACTCATCATCAACGCTACCAAACCAATAGATGTATCCTCAAGTACCAAGTTGTAAGGTCCTTCATGTCAAACTATTCTTCCAACTCCCTCTGAAGTCAATATTTCTTCATCCTTCTTTCCCAAAGTATGAGGTCTTCTTTAATCGTGAGGCTTCTCCAAAATCTATTAACTCTTCTAATTGAGGAAATCGCCTTAACATGATTAATATTTCCCTCTTACTATAGACTCTTCATGTTGCTACTAGGTGCATGTTAGATCTAGTGAATACTTCAAACATATCTCTCTTTATGCATTCACGTTCTTCCATTACTTTCTTCTTTTTGCCAAAGCCTAGGCAACCCCTTTCATTAACTTGCAATCTTCACTATAAGGCCATGAAAGAATAAATACAATTAAGAAAAATATATATAGACAAGAAACTATTCAAAGGTAAAGACAACAACACCAATAGTAATCAAAGAGGAGAGTTTATAGAATACTTATATCTTGAGAAAAGTCAACTCCCTCGTGAACTTGAACTTCTTGCATACATTTGCAACTTTGTCAGCTCCATTTGGCATCCAACTTGTAAGGCAACTTCATCATCATGTATAGGTTAGGGTTTCTTCTTCTTTTAGAAGAAGCAACCATTACTAGGGTATAAACCCTAGATCTTTCTTGTTCAAGCCTTCACTGGGGTTTATAGATCAACACACTTGAATCATCAAGATTTTTCCTTTTTGTTCCTTCTCAACTTGTTAGGGTTTTTGTTAACCCTGGATTCTTAACTTGCAAGTGACCAAATGCCAAGACCCTATATTTCTTTTGTTATTGATTTAGTCAACATTTAATCTTTACTTCATTAAGCCAAGCAACCATTGTATGGTAGATCTCAACATTCAAGAGCTTTTTGCATCAAATTTTACTCCAATATCCTAGGCTTGTAATGTTGTAGTTTTGATACTTAACCTTTCATATCTGACCTTGATTCTAAACGATCCATGTCATATTTGAGCTTCAAAATAATTACATATGCCACATTTCAAGTTATATTATAACTAGAATCTTAAGTCAAAGCAATCCAACAATTTCTTCAAGTTGATTACATCGAAGAGTCTTTAGATATACTTTTTGTAATATGTATGAACTAGACATCAAATTTAGGTTCATCAGAAAGTTTTCTTTTTGAGGCTTTATGCACAAGAATAATAGCATAATTTTCACAGTCATGCCTGAGGTTATTCAACCTCAATTAGTAGGCTTGAGGTCTTTCAATTCTGAGTAATAGGCTTGACCTTGGTTCTTATGGATATAACAATAGAGAACCTTTTATCTTTGAAGTGTCATGCTTGCATTAGGACAGGGGATAACCTTCAAAGCATATAACTATTTCTGATTTAATCACAATAATGATACTCTTCTTTTGGAGAACCCTGCAACTAGATTTGATTTTAAACTTAACCTTGTCACTACAAAGATGAGGCTCAGTATAGACCATAAAATTTCAAGAAAAACAAGTGCCATAGGTAGTTTAGCCTAGGTTACAAAGATATAATGTCACGAATAAGCATTGTTTCATAGATATAAACTTTACTTGTATTATTGTGATGAGTAATCTTCAGATCTTGCATAAATTACTTATAAGATCCTTCAGATGACGTGTACAAGGAGGAGAACAAATACATGCTTGAATTTTAGTTTAGATTTTTGGTTCAGTGTTCAAATTATTCACATGAAGTCTTGTCACAATATGCCACAGGTAACCTGAACAAGTAGCCCGAATTCCATAGAGATATGGTGTCACAGGAAACTCGCATACCATAATGCTTAAAGAAAACCCGCATACTACAATGTGAGATAATTTCACATACCACAGTGCCACAGGAACTTCACATTAGCCTCATAGAATATAGATTTCGGCCTCCAATAATCATTCTACTACTTTGTTTCAAATCAAATATGTGTGTATACTTAGTAGATTGTTCTTAAGACCTAGATCATAAGAAACTTGAACTCTCGCTTGTCCTCTTTCCACAGGGATAAAGAAGCTTGGTATTTAGGTGACACTTCAAAGAGATATATTATAGTTTCATGAATCACACAGTTCCACAAAAATTAGACTTCATAAATACCTAGAGGCTAGGGAAAAACCCATCAATCCTTTCGTTATGGATTCTTCGTTAACAAGAGAAATCCAAGTCGAACTAACCAGTGATCCAAGTGCCAATCCAACCCTCCAAACTCTACCACGTTTTGTCCACAAGATAGTCAACAAACCTAATCATATATTTTTCCTTAGATGCCATGTCCCATAGAGATAGAGTGTCTTAAGTAACTTGCATTCCAAAAAGATAATATACCTTTTGTAACTCGCATTCACAGAGATAATATCTCTTGTAACTCCCATTCACAAAGATAATATGCCTCTCGTAACTCACATTCACAAAGATAGTAAGTCTCTTGTAACTCACATTCATAGTGATAATGTCTCCTATATCTTGCCTTCTCACAGAAACATAGTGCCTTCATAAGCTCGTGTACCACATAAATATATGTGTTATACATCCGAATTTACTTCCACATATGAGCATTGAATTGGTTGCCAAATGGTGGAGGATAGGTGCCAATATATAGTTGTTTCTTCATGCAAAGGAACACATCCTTTGGGTAGGCAAACTTGTCTTCTAGAGGGCCAACTTGGCAAATGATGCTTTTCAAAAATTCAAATTTGCTTCTTTTATAAGGGTCACAAAGAACATACCCTTTTATATTTTTCTTTTGACCAAAAATAAAACATGAAGAACATGCTAGAATTTTTATTTTTTATATTTTTTACATAAAATAAATTATGAAGACCAAACCTAGTTACAACTCCAACACCTTTGTGTTGAAATAGATAGTAAGTTCAATCGACACAACTTGTATAGTAATTTCCATGGACAAATAACAATAATTTGATTGGTAATATCCATGAGAGATAGGAAGAATGTTCTCAACATGCTGCTCTGCAACCTAGGGTTTTCTGTTCGCCCCTGCAATGGTGCAGTCTGAACCCTCCCTGCCTCTATTTTCTGTCCGCCTTCCTCCTCGCGACAACAGCTTGCTGGCATAGACCGCACTGCAATGGCTGACCCTCAGGGGGGGCCTTCAAAGCCTTCCCCCTCAGTCGAGAGAGATAATCAAGCGAAGAAACCGACAAAGCCTTCTGGTCCAGAACAAGTAAACACGAATACAAGAGATTCCCAAATGCAAGATACGACAAACGCTCCCACTAATCAATCAAACAGGCACAGTGAAGTACAAGAAGGAAAGATTGGGCAACAAGAAACGCCCAAGGTTACATCAACGACATGCAAACCCATAGCAGCTGAACGACCCAAGATAGAACTTCCTAGCCATAGAATCAATGGTCAAATCCAATACACGAGGGACCATGCGCTCATTGGAAAATTTATTGGATACTAGCCAACTAAAAAAGCTTTGCAAGGATGGATCTCTGCCCAATGGAAACCCAAGGGACATGTCACCCTGTAGCTAGGACCAAAAGGGTTTTTCACTATGATTTTCATTTGCATCAAAGACCGGAATAGGGTTATGGATGAAGGTCCCTACTTCTTCAACTCCGTCGGTCTGTATTTAAGGGAATGGGTAGAGAGATTTAACCCTGACAAGGAGGATTTCAGCTGGGCACCAGTTTGGATCCGAATGTACTCGCTCCCGTTGGAATACTGGGATAAAGAATCGCTGAGAGACATTGGCAAGGGGCTGGGGGGGTTTATAAAAATTGTTGAAGAAACGAAGTTCCGCAGATACACCTCCTATGCTCGTATTTGTGTCTTCATGCGCCTGGACAAAGCCTTTTCGGACTCGATAAGTCTCTACCATGATGACTTTGAATGGATCCAACCCTTAGATTTTGAACATGTACCCTTTCGTTGTCATAAGTGTCATGCCCATGGGCATCTTTTTCGGGACTTCCCTCTAAATGCTAAACCCCAAAACTCTGACCCCTTAGACAAGTCAGCCCATGATGGCTTTACCAAGGTTGCAAATAAAAAAATATCGCATAAAAAACCTTCCTCCGGGAAAAAGCCCCTGCAGGACGCTACCTCCATTCCCTCGACAAGCAATAGATTTGAGGTTCTTGCTAAGACTTCAGAAGACCCACCTCAGAACATTTTGCCAATCCCACCACTGATCATCACATCCTCTCCCCCCCCCCTCTGTCTGGCTCTTCTCCCACTCCCTTGCCCCTGAGTGACAGCATTGGGATTCCTGAGGCAGATCAAAAGGACCCTGATTGGAAACCTAATGGAATGGATGTTGACGGTATCCCCAACCAAACCCTGCACTTAGCAATCACCTCAGCAGAAAGCAATTAGATGCAACATATGGAAGGAGAATCGGAAAGCATTGATTTGGGAGGACTTGACATTTTTTAGCTTGAACAAGCATGTAGAAGGAAAGACTATGACAAGATTCAAGAGCATCAGCTCAACACCCTGGAATTCATCATCTCCAGGGCTTACTAGCAACAACAACTGCGCATACAATCGGGCAGTCAATGGGATGGCAGCTTCTTTCCTAAAGACTCCAAAAAATGTGGAAGAAAGACAGATCTTCAAAGAACTATTGCAATAGGGAAAATCCTGGTAGACTTAGGCAGATACGCTAAGTTGACAAAGTACTACAAGCCCACCACTAATAGTGAATCATGAAGCTCACTTCATGGAATCTAAGAGGGCTCAATAGCCCCGGGAAACTCATAATGATAAAAAAACATGATAAAGCAGGAGCAGCCCCAGATCTTCTTTATGCAGGAAATGAAATGTAATAGTAACACACTTGGAAACATCCTCTCTAGAGCATGGCTAGGTTGTCACTCGGTTGCAGTGGATGCTTCGGGTGCCTCCGAGGGACTGGCAATTTCCTGGAACACGCAAGCTATAACGCTCTCAAACTTTCATGCCTCCCATCACATTATATAGGCTACTTTTCATATAATCGACACCAACATTCATGTCCATCTCACCAATGTCTACTTCCCATAGGAAGCAGGCAACAAAATTGCTCTTCTAGACACAATAGAAGCGCTCAACTTCAATAGACTTCATCCTCTTTGGATCATTGGAGGAGACTTCAACATGATCACCAAGCTGCAGGAAAAGTAGGGAGGTCGAGCCAAGCTAGAACAGGAAAATGACCACTTTAAAGATCTTATCCAAAACGATATGCTAATTGATCTGCAATTCTGCCATGGAATGCACACCTAGAGCAATCGCAGGGTTGGGCGGCAACAAATTGCTTCCAAACTAGACAGATTCCTCATCTCAGATAATGCAGTGCATCTTGGAGGTGACATCTCGGCATCAATTCTTCCATTTTCAGGCTCAGATCATTGGCCTATCTCTCTCCAATGGAAAAGACCAGGCAACTCTACCAGGCATCCTTTCCGCTTCAAAGCTTTTTGGCTCCCCACCCTGCCTTCAACGACCTCATCAGATCCACCTGGACCAACTTCCCTTCGCTAGAGGGATCAAAAATGTATCACTTTCAACAGAAACTCAAATTCCTAAAATCCCAAATCAAGCGCTGGAATCAAGAGACTTTTGGCAACATCTTCCAGCCACGGCAAGATCTAAACAAAGAAATGAGAGAACTCCAGCAATAGATAATCACAGAGGGCTACAAGGAAGGGACAATGGAACAGGAAAAGCACATTCACAATCAACTGGAGGAGAGAAGAAAGTAGGAAGAAATTCTCTGGAAGCAAAAATCTAGAATTAGATGGCTGAAAGAAGGAGAAAGGAACACTAAATTCTTCCACATAACTACAATAAAGAGAAGAATGCACAACACCATCTCTTTCATACAAAAGCGAGGAGGGGAAAGAGTGGAAAGCCACGCAGAGATCGAACAGGAGTTTATCAATCACTTCCAGGAGGTCCATAAAGAACCCCAAATTGATAGATGCCCTGCTATAGAAAAGATCACTCAAAATGTGCCGAAAATTATCACAGAAGAACACAACCAACTTCTTCTTCGACGAGTAATGCCTCAGGAGGTGAATTTGGCTATGAACGAGCTCAAGGAGGGCAAAGCTCCTGGCCCGGACAGCTTCACTACTACCTTCTCCCACTCTTTCTGGGATCTTATCAAAGAGGAGGTGTGGCTAGTGGTGGAGGAATCACGCACTCTTCATTGGCTTCTGCCCTCTCTGAACTCAGCTTTCATCGCCCTCATTCCAAAAGAAGAGAATACCAGTACTTTGAACAAATTTCGTCCAATCGTACTATGCAATGTTATTTACAAGGTGATATCCAAAGTCATTGCTAACATGTTGAAGCCGCTTTTGCCCTTGCTCATATCGCTTGAACAATCTGGATACATAGAAGGAAGACAAATATTGGACGACATTATCCTCACTCATGAAATCATACACTCCCTCAAGAACTCCAAATAGGCAGGTATGATTCTCAAGATTGACCTGTCTAAAGCTTTTGATAAGTTAAGCTGGACCTATATTCAAAAAATGCTAACAGCCTTTGGTTTTTCCCCAATGTGGGTTCGATGGATTCTGAGTTTAATTTCCACAACATTTTTCTCTATCCTCATAAATGGCATACCCTCTCGATCCTTCAGCCCCTCTAGAGGTATCAGACAAGGAGATCCACTTTCCCCATTCCTTTTTGTTATAATGGCAGAAGGTCTAGGCCGCCATCCATCAGGCTTCTTGGAGTGCCTATTCTTCCCCTTTCCTCTCTTCAAGTAGTTGGAAGGATAGGTACACCCTCACCCCTAAAGGCTTTAAGGTGTTCTTACCCTTCCCTCTCTTAAGGATAAGGATGTGGAAACGATAGTGATATGGTGGGAAGGAAGGTGACCTATAGCTTGTTATGAATTCGGACTGAATTGCTAGCAGGAAATAAATGACCTTACTTGCCCAAGTTTGCTATAGTTCCCGACCGACCTACCTGGATCTACTATTAGCCATCAACAATGACCTTCTTTCTGTCTTTCTATGCTAGGCTACGTGGTAAGGCTATGTCGGGGGACTATGTTGGATGGTTCGCTCGCTACTGGTCTGGTCCCATCGATAGTAACCACTTTATACTCTAAGGGTGGGTTGCACTAATAAGAAAGATTGCTTCAAACATGCCCTCCTCTCCCAGCAACTCAAAGGTCTATCCATACACAATTCTCCAACCATCACTCATCAACAGTTCGTTGATGAGAACATGTTGTTTGGGCACCCTTCTGTTCAGGAAGCCTCCCTTTTTAAATCCCTTTTGAATGATTTCTCTGACGCTTCAGGGACGAGCATAAACACGGCTAAATCGCAGATCTTCTTTTTTCACACCCCCCCTATTACTCAACATGCTATTGCCCGCATTCTGGGCTTCTCCATAGCCTCCTTACCTTCCAAATACCTTGGAGCTCCCTTAATAGACTCTACCATCAAGCACGCCTCTTGGCATATGCTCCTTGAGAAACTTGAATCTCGTCTCAATTTATGGACTCATAGAACTCTGAACATAGCTAGCAGATTAGTGCTAATCAAAGTTGTGCTACAGGCAATGTCTCTCTACCATTTCTCAATCTTGGCAGCGCCTAAATGGGTCCTTAAAAAAATAAAATCTCTACAACGCAATTTTCTTTGGGGTGCAACTGGCACAAATCACAAATGGGCTTTGGCAAAATGGACAACAACATGCAAGCCCAAAGAAAAAGGGCGTATAGGTCTGCGAGATCCTCATCACAATAATGTAATCATGGGTTCCAAAATATGGTGGCAATGGCTCTCTGCTCCCAATAAGCCATCTGGATAGCCAAATATGCCAATCACAGACCAACGGAGGAGCTAATTAGATTCACTCCAATTGAAAATGGATCACTAATATGGAACGCTACCAGACAACACTTCTTGTTGATCCAACAACACAGCTTTTGGGAAATAAGGAACGGCAGCACTACTCGGTTCTGGACGGATGCCTAGAACAAACTACCAAAGCTCAACGGAATTTATAGACCGCCTCCTTGCCAAGAGTGGGAGGAGCAACAAAAGGAATCGTCCAACAACAATGGATTCTGGAGACAGGATAGGGGTACAGACACTGGAAGCAGATCGACAGGCTGATCAGGAATGCAGATAACCAGACTAAGGAGGTCATGGAGAGTGAGCTCCAGAATCGACGCGTTAGATCATCCGAAGGCAAGGATATTTTAAGATGGGGATATACCCCAAAAGGTTCCTTCACCACTAAAGAGGCTTATAAAATTATATGCAATGATCCAATGCCCTTGGATCCTATCTGGGGCAGAATCTGGTCACCGAGTACTCGGCTCAAAGTCTCCCTATTCCTCTAGCTTGTTGGGCACCGGAAAATCCTCACTTGGGACAATCTTACGAAAAGAAACTTTCATGGGCCCTCCATATGTCCCAATTGTAATTCTCAGGAGGAAACGCTCCAACACCTCTTGGACTCTTGCACTCTTGCCAACCAACTGTGGGAGAAGGCTAGCTTCCGTTGTCAAAAAAGATGCAGAGTGTCCGAAGATATAATCAACTCCATTCGCCATTGGCACCAGAACCCATATAAAAGTGAACTACTCAACCAATTATGGAGAATGATTCCCGGCCTTCTCCTCTGGACAATATGGAAAGAAAGAAACAAGCGCATATTCAAAGATCAAAGCACTCCTTTAGAAATCACTTGGGGCAACTTTTGTCTCAATATTAAAGAGACCTTGGCGCTTCAATCTTGGAATTCGGAAGATTTTCCCACTCTTGCAAATGAGAAAGCCATCTGGGAAAATTGGAACATACAACTCCCACAAGGTACTCACAATCACAGACCTTAAAAAGGCAACAACATCAGAAAGCACTTATGGACCCCCCCCCCACAAAGCATACTTTCAAACTCAACTTTGATGGAGCTTCAAAGGGGAATCCCGGCAAAGCAGGATTTGGTGGCATATTTAGAGATCATGTTCGCCTCTCCTAATCTAGTTCAGAAACATTGGCTGGGACACGAACAACTCGGCTGAATTGGAGGGTCTCTGGCAAGGATTACTCCTTTCCTAGCATCATGGCTTCAAACCTCTAGAGATCGAAGGTGACTCCCTAATCCTCATCAACCTGGCCAATCAACTCCTTAATGGGGCACATGCGCATAAAATTGCCAACAGTTGGAGACTCGAAGCCAGATTGGATGCAATAGAACAATTGCTTCACACCAATTGTGCCATCATATTCAATCATGTTAAACGGGAAGGAAACAAGGACGCTGATCTACTTGCCAATTTGGGGGTGGAAAATGGGCACACTCTTCTCACTGGAGCTCTAAAAATAATTCAAAATCATGATCAAAATCAGGAGTGCAAAATACTGGTCCAAAGGAATGTAGCTCTCCCGGATGTGGGTGTATAGACGGGCATTAAATATGACGGGACAGGGGTGGGGTGAGGTGGGGCGACACCTACCTACCCAGGACAGGGCGGATAATTGGCTTTTGATCAATGGATCTCTGCATTTGAGAAGTGTAGGGTTCAATGGCATTGTATTAAGTGGTTCCGGATCTCATATCCTGTCCTCCACTCCGGTTCATGCCTCCGCATGCTCTAGCATGCTTAAGACTTCGACTCTCTTCAATGCAACAGTAATGGCGGGTGCTTCTCGATGCGTGAAAGGGGAAGATAAATTGAAGCTAGGCCATGGGCTATCTGTGGAACTGTTTTCGACGAACCACTCGCATTTCTATCTAACCTCTAGCCTCAGTTCTGGATTCTGTCTGTATGGTGTTGGCTCTGTCATCCCTACTGCCTCTCATTGCTTGAATGGGGAGGCTAATTTGGAGCTTCGCTTTGGTATTTTAGCAGAGCTACCTCCGTTAAACCTCTGGCATGTCACTCGAGGCCTCTGGCCTTTGTTTTGGCTTATGTTTGAATTGCTCTGGCCTTGTCATCGTTGTTGCTTGGCCTCGCTTTGCTCTCGCTGCTGTTGTCTCCCTATGCCTCGTCTGTACCATAGAATGTGGTGCCGTAGGGGCCGTCCTCTGCGCGCGCCTTCCAGCCCATCTTCCGATTCACCCTCCCTCCCCAGCGATTTCTACGCCGGCCACTACCCTCGCACCCGCAGTGGGAGAGGGCGTTTTCATGATTCCAGCCACTGTTTGGGCTCCCCTGCTCCCCATCCTCCTGCCACCATGCCTTCTCCCACGAATGGCTCCGTGCTTTTCTAATTCAACTGTTCTCTGAACCGCCCAAGGATAACTGCTCACATTACGGTGGTCTTCCATGAGGAAGCCTAGTTGGGGGAGCCAAGCTCTCATCCGGCGGGCCTCGGCTCTGACAATGCTCAGATTTCGAACCTCCAGATGGGGATTGGCAACGCGTCTATGCAAGCTCCGGATGCTCAAGCTCGCAGCGCTCATGATGTTGAGATGGCGCCGCTTGATCCTGGTCCTTCCGAATCCGAAGCTGCTCTTGCCAGGGATCTGCTTGCAACCGGTTGGTGCCGTATTGTTGAAGAGCCTCCATATGATTAGTTTGCTCACTGTTGTCCTGTTATCTTGCCCTACGGCCCATACAATTGGGCAAGTTTATGTTCAAACTGCTATGTTGAATTTTTGTTTATTTTTGGAACTCTGTAAACTCTGCAACATCAAGAAGATCATAATTTGCTCCCCTGCGTGGGTTTTGGTAATCTGTTCAAGACTGATTTCCCTGTCTTTGGGCAGTCTCCATATATGTTTATCTTGACAACTCTGCCTTTCACCAAGGCAGTAGTTTTGACTATGGTCACGATGTAATTCTACTCCCTTTGTTAATAGATTAATCTTATTTAGAAATATATATATATATATATATATATATATATATATATATATATATCCATGGAGAGATAAAGAAATTGTAGTAAATTGAACACTAATTTCTAAAGAAAATAACGACAATTTGAATAGTAAAATTTATTGTAACATAATTTATTCAATAAATATTGTGAAATCTATAAATAACACACTTATTGACTACATATTTATCTCTATGGAATGTAATTTAAATTTACTTTAAATAATACAAATTTTAACATTTTCCCATATAATTATGTGACTTTTTGTAGATATACTTGCATTAAAAACAATACTAAATAATTTAATTTACTTATTAAATTTACAACATAAAATTTATGCAAATCAAATAAATAATCACAAACCTAACAAAAATCCAAATTAAATATATTAAACAACTAAACAAGGATTTCTAAAAAATAATAATAATAAATATATATCTAAACCCCAAAATATTATTCAAAAAGTTCTTTGTCACTTTGTCCCTTGTAAAGTAAATTAAACAAGTTTGAGAAAGGGAGGAGACCTTAGTGAAATTCTTATCAACGCTTTTGATTATAATTGGCTTTTGGAAAATGTAAATTAGCCCATGCAATCAAGATAAAACAAGTCAGAGAGAGATCTAGGCAATCTAATTTGGTCACATCATCTAATGTTACCGACTTCAGTTTTCAAATCAAGATCTATCTTGGTGGGTCCCATATAGGAGACATGCAGTAACTAGAGCCATTATAACAATGTCCTGATCTGTCTTGGTGGGTCCCCCATGGAAAGCTTCAGGGATCTTTAGATTAGGGCCACTGCAAAGTGTCTTGACTTTAACACGTGTTGAGACGTAAGTGCATCATACCTGTGCCATTTGCACTCTATAAAGTTAGGATTGTTCCACAAGATATGCCTATCTCTAGATGAAAGTGACTGAAACAGTGACTTGACTTTAGCAGATAAGCTGTGACATAAATACTTAATTTTTTTTAAGTGAGGAGTGTGTCAAAGGATATTTTTGTGATAAAAGAATGTAAACAAACAATAAGTGTTAGAATATATTTTTATTATTTAAATAAAAATATTTTTTGAAGGTTTTTTTAATTATGTATTATTTATTTATTTATAAGTCGTATTTATTTATTTTATAGTTAAAATTAGGAGTATGGAAATATTTTGAAGTTGGTTCATTATCTTTTTTTAAATATGTTAGCAAGTTTGTAATTTGTTTTTTTTTTTGAGAATTAGCATGTTTGTTATTTTCTATGTAAATCTTAAAATTATATATTTTTATAGTATTTAGGTTTTTCAACCAATTTATGATTAGCAAGGAGTTATTGAAAGTTTGAGTATTTGGCACTCATTTATGAGTGGCAAGAATCATAATGAATTTTAAGACCATTATACAATTATTTGTTTTAATTCTCAATTTTATTTTAAATTTTGTATATATATATATATATAGACACTAGAGTGTGAGCTAAGATACACATATGCATCAAGAGACCATCATGATGTTAAATAAAGGATTAAGTTATAAAAATTATATTGTATGTATTTTTTATGTGCATTTGTAGGATGATTGTTGTACTTGAGAGTGTTTTGGGATCAAAATGTGCTTCAACATGTCAAGATGGCAAGATGATGTATTTATGGTTATGTTTTTACATACACAATTGCAGCATAAAAGACAATTAGGTAAGAACACTTGTATCATATGTATAATACTAGATCTTTATCGATGTCTTCACTATTTCTTTGATTTTCCTACATTTAAAAGTTATCACGATTGTTAATTGTTGTTTTGACTTAATCCACATATTTGTGATGTGTAATAATTGGTCATGATCGTGATTTATGTTTTTCTTGTGTTTATATATGCTCATGCTAATTCCTGATTTAATTTTATATAAGGTTATAGCACCCACAACATCAATTCCCATATTATTGGACCAATTATAACCCAAAAACCATTGATGTCCCTAACAAATTTGGAATATATGATTTCATGGAAAAAATATAATTTATTTATGAGAAAAACAACATTGTAATTATGTTATGAAAAGAACATAATTACATTTTTCATTTTTTGTAGGAACTATAATGGATATGATTAAAAGATCAAAATCATGTAGGGAACACAATTCAACATAGAGATTAATTCATGATGGAGCCATCATGAAATCCGATACGTGGTTCTCACATGGTCTCCATGAATACAAATAACTTTGTAAGGTAACTCTTTTGAATACATCAAAAATCATTATAAAACTTCAATATAAAGTAACTCTTTCGAATAGATCAAAAATCATTATAGAACTTCAATTACCTCTCTGGTAATTGAGTCTTTCGTCGACGCCGCCTTCACCGCTCTCCCTCCTAGTGGCCACCAAGGCTGCCAACTAAAGCATTTTCTCTTCTTCATAGATTTCTTCATAGACAAGGAAGATGATGGAGTTAAAGGCGCGACTGACCCAAATTCCCAATAATGCACCAATAACCTCATAAATAACAAGATAAAGATCACTAGACATGGTGCTATGCAATGGCCAGAGTCTTCCTACGGAGAAAAAATGATGCACAACACACCTGCAACAACACAATTTCCACAGCACGCTTCTAAGTGACTCTACCATAATTACATTTTTCCTTTGGCAAAATAACATTTTTAATATTCTTTTTCCAACTAATACAATTTCCTATTCATCAATACTTTAAAAGAAATATTCTTATTTATTGATTGTAGTCTCCCTACGTTGTTGTTCATATGAAAAAGTATCAAAAAATAAAGTCATTTTCAAAATAATTTCCAAAAGAATCCTCATTCAAAACATATTAGAAAAATAAAATTACATTTTCCTGTCCTAAACAACATTTTTAATATTATTTTTCCAAAAATCCCAATATAATTCATATTCCTCACATTTCGAAAGAAAGATTCTAAGTCTATTCATTAAAATCTCCTTGCATTAATTTTTATATGAAAATTGTCCAAAAAAATAGAAAACTTTCCAAAATAATTTCCAAGACCGACGTTTCTGGCTCAAATTCAAAGCTAGCCCCAAAATTGTCTAATGAAACAATAATAAGAATATTTTCTCATAAGTTACATAATGTTATATATGAAGTCTCATATATATATATATATATATATATATATATATATATATATATATATATATATTGTACGTTAGAATGCATTAGATTACTAATAATTTACAAATGGTACAATCATGTAAGATCCTCTATGGACCTTATCCAAATTAAACATTTTCAAAATCATAAAAACATGTCTAAACTGAAACTAGCATAGAGTTAGGCCTCGGGAAGACCATTTGCCCATGATTGAGAAACGAGATTGTCTCCCTGAGTGTCTTATAGCTAGATTTTAACATTGAAAACATAGTTAATATGCAAGAAAAGCAGAGGAAGTTGTAGATATCTTTCTTGATTACCAAGAGTGCTCCTGTACATGCTAGCAATTAGTTGAAGGGGTTGTCCCAACCTTCTTGCAACCATGATGGTCTTTCCCATTTGACTATCAGTCCTGTTTGCATCTTGTTGGGGTGTCTTTTCCCTTGACTTTTCAACAATGGTTGCTTGCTACTAGTGGCTCGCTCCTTCCCATCATTGTTCGAGAAACATGATTTTTCAGTGGTCCTCTCCTCCCTTTTTGTAAGATCTAACTTCTCAGGACTAAGAGGTTGGGTACCTTGAGAGAACGAGTTTGGGGGACTCAGAGAGGGACAACCCTTGTCTGAATACTTAGAAGGCACAGGAGGCAAGGGTGGTGGGGGGAATTATCTTCCCACTGGTCCAGCCAAGACATATAGTGTAGACCTTGCCCAAACAAGGTGGAAGTATAAGTCAATGATATGGTTCACTGCCACCCTTAGAATGTATTCATGGTCTCTTAGATGCCATCAAAGTAGATTTTGCAGCACCCAATGACCATTGCCTGCATTTCCTGGTTCTTCTTCTTCCATCTCAGTAATCATTTGTTTGATATGAAGCACAATGTCCTCATCAAATCCATTAGCTCCTAGACCTTGTCATGGAGGTTGAGGTTGTCAGCCTCTTCCTCTTCCTCCTCTCTTGGGTCGACCCTGCTCACGGACCATGAAAACTAGATGTAAGTTCCCTTTACTGTCGCATCTCAACTTCACGGCTCCCTCAACACTGCAAATTCAGTTGAAGGACCCTAGCAAAATTGACCTTGGTTTCTCTTTCCAATTTTGCATATATTGCAAATTATTTGTCGTCTAGTCACCCCACCTTGAGTAGGGAATGTGGTGGGTGGTAATGGAAAGTGGGATGTGTCGCCATCCTCATGTCATTAATGCTCTATAGTGACCTATCATGGAGGCCTTAGTTTTCTTCAATCTTGGCCTGTGCACTGGTATCTGGGGTCAAGTCACATATATCTTGAACAAGTTCACAACATCAAAGTAGAGGTGTGTGAAAAATATTTATCCTTTTGGCTCCTTAATATTTTATCAACCACGAGTGAGATATTGCCTAGTCTTTGATAGAGAATTAACATAATAATTCCTTTTTCTTAGACATGATTAAAAAAAATAGTATTTAAAAGAATATGTAGATATATTACTCCTTAATATGAGTTTTAAAATTAAATTATCATAATATTTAAAGTTTTTAAAATTATTTATAATTAAAAGAATTATAAAAGATTGATTAGTTAATCTTTCTAATTTTTATAATTAATAAGTGTTAAACACACACATGGAGAAGACATCATGTAAGATAAATGTTCATTGCATTTATTATTCACAATAATGTACATTTATACATTTCCTTGTGACCCTTGGTCTTCACATACCAAGTGGTCTCTTAGACTCTAGTGGCTATTCACATTCCACACCAACCCTTAGCAGATTAGGTGTCCAACATTTCCCCCCTTAACTCGAAGGGGTATATATGTGTCTAATAAGAGAGCTCTAATACAAAAATGCAATGACGCATGACAATAATAAATCAAATGTCCTCTCTGAGATGATGGCATAAGGTGGGAGAACTCGAGGTCTTAACCGACGATGGTTAATGAATGACTACCAACACTAGAACGCTTAGTGCATTTCCTGGAACTCTTCCAAATATGGCAAGAAGTTGAAGTCCTTCGCTAGAGGAAGTGCTCTTTGATGCTTTGAAGAGGGAGACCTTCAAACTGGAAAAAGGGAGGCCTAAAACCTGCGGTGGTTTAAGGCTCGCCACCAACTCTGAAACGCTTGGTGCAGTTCTCGGAACTCCTCCAAATCTGGCAATAAGTTGAAGTCTTCTGCCAGAGGAAGTGCTCCTTAATATTTTGGAGAGGGAGACCTTCAACCTGGAAAAGGGAGGTCTGCAACTTGCGGTGGTTTAAGGAATACCACCAACCAAAGGCATGTTTATGGGCTTCTGTGTATCTGGCTACAACCCTGAATTCGCGTATGGTTGTCTCTAGTTGTAGGCTCAGGGAGGAGGTTCAGGTTGTGGCTCGGGCTCACTTGATTTAACTTTGAAACTTGTAGATGACCATCATTCCCCCCTTCAGATACAAGGTGAGAAGATGAAAGAAACTCAACTGCAAGAGTTTTTATTACTTGTGAACAAATTCGGCGATATGAGCGAAATATCTTCTTGATTGTTGAATCCCATTGCCAAGAAGAAATCCATCCAAGGTTAATCTTTTTTCTTACAGCAAACTTGTTTTCTAAATCTATTTGAAGAATGAGTGTGCTAACCACAATTCTTGCACGAGTGAAGATCAAAACAATGATCTTTCAAATGGCTAACTCTTTCACAATGTTGGCATTTCACAATCTATTGCGAATGTGGAGGAGCAGAGGAACAAGGGAATATTAACTATCATGAAAAAACCTAGCACTATGAAACTGGATGGGCTTGGAGTAGTCTGGAGTGTGAAGAGAAACCTCCTTATCATATCAAAGACTTGTTTTATTCCTTTTGTTGACAATCTCTTCCCAAGGTTTGATGATGGTCTTAGGAAATGCAGGCTAAACATGAACATTTTCATGCAAATATGTTCCTGAAATGGGCATTGGATTTGAATCAACCTCAACTTTACTAACTTTATCACTTGTTGGTTGTTGATGGATGTTTGTTTCAAACAAAAATAGAGCATTTTTCTGTTGTAATTCATCTTACTGAAGTTGTGACTCAAGCTGAAAAAATTCAATCTTCTCTTGTGAATTTTGTAAACAAGTTTTAATGTCTTTGAGAATTACTTGGTCAATCATGATTATATTATAGACAGTACAATGTATTAGATTATTTAGTAATTCCAATATTCCATCAACCATTTTCCAACAATTCAAATGCGCTCCCAAAATAAAATAGATGAGTAATCCACCAGATTGCAAACTAATGTGAACCAATACACATATAAAAGAGACCCTTTCAACAACATATTATATGTATGTGATACAAGGGTTACAAACCTTCATGTCTCAGCTGGAATAATCTATGGTGTTTTACAGGTCCAACTAGATAAATCTTCAATGATTTCAACGCACTCACAAGCCCGCATTCATTACAATTTAATCCACATATAATTTCACACGCCATAATTCTTTCAACACATGCTACACCAGCTTGACTAAAAACTCATTTCATGATGTTCAATACTCATATATGAAGTTTCAATGCACATATCATATTCCATTAACCATCACATACCATATACCATACACGCCATACCATATGAACCAACAAGGCCTTTACAAAGAACTTAATGCACAATATGTAACTTCAACTCACATAGCATACCATATATACCATTGAAACAAAACAACCGATATCGCATAAAAAAGCAACATAAGGGAATCAACTACATTGTTGAACAACCATCACAAGCAACAACAACCAATGTATAAAATACTTTATTGCAACTACCAACTCATACCACACTCAATTCATCAATGGCTCAACACACATAATAAAATTCACCTCATATTAAAGGATTTTTCACCAACATACATTCCAAATAAGAGTTAGCAACAATCAACCAATAACTGAGGATGACCAATGCATGACCTTTACTACTTTAGTACACATAAGCAACCCAGCTGTTCAACATTCGTAGAAGAGGAGTTCATCGCTCAACATCGCAGCTCTACGTAATCATTTTATTATTTTGTTCCAATATTCAACTAGATGGAGCGTTCGCTAGGATTTACATGAGTTACACACCATCCCATGCAGGTATTCACATTTTAGAATTAATTCTCAAACTATTAATGCAACAAACATTAACATATACCATTGCATAGCAAATTTGAGACCAGCATATAAACCAGTGTATATATGAACCAACATGAATTAGTGATGAGCCAACACCAACACATATATAGAGCATGAACTCGACTGTCACAATTCACCAGCATTCATTCAATCATTGTGCATTCATTTGTTTACAACACGATTTGTATTACAGTGTATGAGCCATATAATTCTTGTTCTTCAAAACTTCACAAAGATACTAGAGAACTCACGGAGAATTCAACACAGAGAGCGATGCTCTAAAATTTATGTCGGATGCTGTGAAATGGAACTGAAAAGTTGTTATTCTAAATGAATCGAATCCCTCAGAGGCTCTTTGTATCCATCCCAATTTCTGAACTATTTCCCTTCAAACTCATTGTTTTATCTCAATTTCTAGGTTGTGTAATCAGATCCACCTCTTCAATGTTGAGACAATACCAATGAAGCAAACGCATATGGAGTCAACAACGAGGTATTCACAAGGAAATATATATAATCTCTTTTTGAGATACAAACAAATAAGTCGAGAAATCCCTTTATCAACTGGAAAAGGCACTCAACGACATCCTTGACTGAGAAATCCTTCTATCAATAGGAAAGGAAAAAGCGTTGGAGGACAACCCTAACTTATGTAGAATTCCATGTCGGGTTCCAGGCCTGAGCTATGAGGTTTGCTACATAATGGTTTAACAAGATCAGTGAAGAATAATTCATAGGTCACAACAAATACTTCACGAATCCATGTTATGTTGCTTGAAAATGTTGAACACAGTGCTGAAGAAGGGAGTGGAATGATAAAAATTGATAATCGTTCGATAACTGAAGAAGTTAGAAAGAGTGTTGACAACGATTTCAGTGAGGGAGAAGAGTGTTTGCTTAACCAACGGACAAGTATGCAGAGAAATGAAATGGTCAAGAGTGCAAATGTTTTCATCATTTTGATGGACTTTTCACGCAAAACCATACTAACACAGGCAGCTAAGACCAACCCTATGTTTCAAAACATCTGCAATTGTTTGGCTTCAACATAGACAAGTGTTAGGGTTGACACAGTTGGTAGGGAATGGCAGGGCAGAAAAATTAACGCACAAACTCACAATGAGGAAGAAGACTAAACAATTAGTGGTTGAGAAACCCACGAAGAAGGCCACACATCATGACTCTAATACCATGTTAAACACACACATGGAGAAGACAACAAGTAAGATCAATGTTCATTGCATTTATTATTCACAATAATGTACATTTATACATTTCCTTGTGGCCCTTGGTCTTCACATACCAAGTGGTCTCTTAAATTCTGGTGACTGTTCACACTCCACACCAACCCCTTGCGGATTAGGTGTCCAACAATAAGAAATGATTGAAAATTTGAATATTTAACATTTGTTTCTCAGTAACAACAAGAATCATAGTGAGATTTAATGGATTTTAATATTTAACAATGGTTTCTTAGTAACCACCATAATCATAATGAAATTCAAGAACATTAACTTTTGATGGTAATTTGTTCCTCCCCCAATCCTACTTTGGATCTTAAAATATCATTTAAAAAACATATAAATTATCCCATTGAGTTAGGATACACATATCCATTGAGAGACATCGAGTATATTTATATATGCGTGCACTTGTAAGACCAACCTAGATCCATCTTAACGCCGGATCTATCAAGCGTCAAGAGGGATCAAATCTCTCGTGGTGAAAACCTCTTTTTTTAGTGTAAAACTTGAGGAAAGGTTTGCACCTCAAGATATTTGAACCCTATCGACGCTTGATAGATCTGGGTTTAAGATGGATCTAGGCTGGTTTCAGTCATGTGCGGTCGTACAAAATTTGTTGAACATCTAAATATTTTGATCATTTTAGATTTGCTAAATATGTCTAAGATTAATTTGGTCAATTTAATTTTAAATTTGCTTAGTTACTTCAGTTTGTTGAGATGAGAGAGAATTGTTAGTAACTTGAATGATGAAAAATGATGAAATAAATTTTTTACTGGAAAGTGACAATGTAACAGTGTTGAATGATAGAAAATGTGAATAATAAGAATATAGCCAATTACAAACAATATTCATTGCAATCAATATGAAACTATTTTCTTCTACCGTTCTTATTGTCACACCTATTAGTTTTGCCATTTTCTCATATCGATCATACGAAAAGGATAGTTCAAATCATAAATTCAAATATTTAACTCGAGCTACCATTGTAAACATCATACCTAGTCTATGTTGCTCTCCAATATTAATAATAACTTTCTCCAAAGTCAATCATTGTGACATATGGAGTGTTAAACCCCAAATAATTTTCAATGGAAGTTATTTTCTATTACCTCGTTTGAATGCAAAGTGATTAACAATGTTGAATGATGGAAAATTGGAATAATAAGGATGTATCCAATTACAAATAATTTACATTTTCAGAAAACAATCATTTCGGGTAAGTGAACATTTTATTTAGGATGAAAATTAAAGTATTGTATCTATGGTTGAATTACAGTAACACATAAGTCAATGCACGTCATGAATAATTTTTATGTGCTTACACTGAGAGAGAGTGTGTATGTTTTGTGGGTGAGAAGGAGATACAAGGGGAGATAGAGACGTAGATGGAGGGGGGGAGAGAGGGAAGAAGAGAGGGGAAAAGACAAGGAGGAAGGAAGAGATATAGATATGGAGAGAGAAGTGTTAGAGAGAGAGAAGGGGAAGAGAGAGAGAGAGAGGGAGGGGAAAACGAAGGGAGAGAGAGAGAGAGAATGTATATTTGAGGGGTGATATAGAGAGATAAGAAGGAGAGGCAAAATTAATGGACATTATTAATCTAAATACTTTAAAATTAATGTACATCTTACATCTAGTTTCATCAAATTAGGAATCAACATCTACACTAAAATCAATGTGAAAATTTCACCACCGAAATTCTATTGCAACAACTGGGATTAATTCTTCTAATTATTAGTTAATTAAAAACTTATTTGCTACAACGAATATTGAATAAGCCACACTACAACCTTCACAAATAAAATTGTGGAAAATAATAACGTTAGAAACTAAGAAATATGCTAGCACACACACATAAAACTTGACACACTTATTTTTGGACTAAAGTCCCCGGGAAAACCCGACTTGTGAAAACCAGTGCAGTAATTAAGGGTCTTATATTATTATGCAATAGTGAGAAAATCTTAGTACAATTTGGATGTCAAAAACTGGAAATCTTGTAGAGAAAATACTAGCAAAAATATCTATAGGAAAATTACCCACACTCTGAGCAATCCCGACACTTGACAACTACTGAAAAACAAGTCGTCCAATTGGGCTTGCATAGGCTCTGGATCAACTTGAAGCTGCCTACCACACGTGCCTTCCAAATCGTCTATAAGTCAAGTCGTCTTGCCTGTTGTTGACTAGGAAGATGATTCTCCGGTAGCCTAGAACTGAAAACAGTAATTCAAACTGCCCAATGAATCCGCTGCGCTACCTCTGCACAACTTCCTAAAGAAATTTTGGCCTTTCTCTGCAAAGCACTTCAGTGGATTTGGAAAAATTCCTCCGCCCTCACTGTCTCTGCCCCTCTCTATCTCTGCTTCCTTCTAAAGCTTGAACTCTTCTGGCAATTGTTGGCTCTCTGGAAAAATTAAATTCTCTAAGGAAAATCGAACCCCTCAAGTGTGTTCTCCATCTACCCATTGACGTATTCTTATAATCCTCTGTTGGACCTCCAACGACCAAGATTAAATCTTAATCAAGGGCCTAGATTGATTCCTTGTCTATCTGTGTAAGTTTCTAGATGATTCTCACCTTATCTCATTTAATTTTGATTAATTAACCCCTTTTCCTAAGTTTAGACTTAGGAAATAATTAAAAATAGGCTAATAATCTAATTGAGACACTTTTAGGTGGAATTTCCAAAAACAATTTACTAGTTATGAGGAACTCATGTGTTTTAGCCTCTCCATAAAGTTTTGATACTAGAACACCTGTGATGTTATAGAAACTATCACTCCCTCTTTGCAAGGAAGGTGTTCTCTGTAGCGTTACATACCCTGCCACAACATTCTATTTATGTACCACCCTCTGTCGCGTTGTTGATTTCTAGCCACTAACCACCAACCATTGCGTAACTTTGATGTTGGATTTGTGTTATTGCTGACACTGCTATACTGCTGCCAACCCTGCATTTGCGCTATAACTCCCTCTCATTTGTTGTTGTTGCAATTGCAAATACTGCAACTAAGAAGCATCCAAAATACTTAACCAACTGTGTTCAGTATGATGTATCTGTCTCCCGAGTCGTGACTGCTACTAGCCACTGCACTGCCTACTAAAGAATTTGCGCTGCTTCTAACCCTACCACTGTGCCACTCTGCATTACTTCCAACACTGCTCTGTGCTCCTCTGTACCTGACTGTTACTAGGCTACAACTGTCACTCCAGAAACTGACTGTAGCAACTGTCATTGATCCATCCTCCTACTGAATATTGTGGGCCCCCATAGCAAGGTAATGATCCATGAGGAAGACACCTCAAGGATCATGCCCAATCTCTGTAGTTAAGGACTGCAATTCCATGTCGCCCACCTCACTCCTGGAGGTATGGTTGCCATCATAGCGAAGTCTTCCTCCAACCTAGAGAACAACTTGTCTATCTCGGCTGACGTTGCCACTTGGTCATGCTTCTCTTTCTTTTCCTTCTTTCTAAGAAGACATTGCATACTGTAGTGACTGAACTCACCACATCTGAAGCACTTGACCTTTGACATGTCCTTCTTCTTATTCTTCTCTCCCTATCCCTGACTAGGACCTTTGGATGTTGAGGCCACGTTTTATTCTTCCTTCTCACTCTTCATGCCCTTGTTGTTGCTTCCGTTGATCATACTCTTCAATAGAGGACACCTTAACTCCTCCTGTTGTAGATCGACTCACATCCTGTCCCATCTTAGCAATGTGTCTCTGCCCAAGATACTTTTTCCAAGCACTTGTCAATCCTCTGAGACATTGTTTAGTGCCATTCATACAAGCTCTATGGGTTGGGGTGCCTCCCAAACAACTGTTAGTTGATCACGAGCTTCTTCAATCCTAGTGAGGAAGCCATTTATGCTTTTTCCCTTCTGAATCCTTATGCTTCTCAACTTCTCCTAGAGAAACATCTTCGACTGCTCAGAAGAACTTTGATATAGCATGGAGAGAGCATCCCACATTTCCTTGGAAGTCCCTTCTCTAGCTAAATGTGAGACTAGTTGATCTCAGACTCCATCTAATATCATTCGCTTAGCCTTCACCATTTCTCTTCTGTACTCCTTCAGCTGATCAACAGCCTAGGGAACTGCTATAACATTGTCCACATAGGTTTTCATGCCATATTCATCTAGAAGCAAGGAACTCATAGCCTTTCAGATGACATAGTTGGAGGCTCCCTCCAACCTATCTTGATCTCTAAGCCCAATTGTGGCCATCTCGAATCTCATATGGAAACTACTTATTCCTCTGCTCGATTTTTTCTTTGTTATTCTTACTCCCTTCTATAATGCATAGTCCTACTAGTTGCTACTCCCACGCGTAGCTGGGAAAATAATATTTCTTGGCGAGAAGCCCTCCGAGAGAAATTTCCCTTATGTGTGCTTTCCTCTCCCACCTGATGTTGATTCTTCTACTACAAACTGCTGCAAAACCCTCTGTGTCCAACCAAGGAATCTGCTCAGCAGAAAAACTGAGATGTTGTTGCTTCCTCTTCCTGCTGGAATCACTATTATGGGAAAATCGATTTTTGTCCCATCTTGCAACTGAAAATCGAACCCTTGCCCAATAATTTGAACTGGTTGGCTAGGTACTGCGTAGCACTAGAAAATTTCAGCTTGCTTCTCCCTTTGAACAACAAACTTTTCCTTCTTCCACTTCTGAGCTTCCTAACTGATCAATCACGCTGCTCTGATACTGTGTGAAAATTTCACCACTAAAATTCTATTGCAACAATTGGGATAAATTCTTCTAATTGTTAGTTAATTAACAATTTATTTACTATGGAAAATATCGAATAAATCACACTGCTATCTTCACAAATAAAAATTCCAGAAAATAATAATGTTAGAGACTGAGAAATATGCTAGCACACACACACAAAACTTGACATACTTATTTTTGGACTAAAGTCTCTAGAAAAACCCAACTTGGGAAAACATATGCAGTAGTTGAGGGTCTTATATTATTATGCAACAATGAGAAAATTTTAGTACAATATGGGTACTGAAAACTAGCAATCATGCTAAGAAAATACTAGCAAAAATATCTAGAGGAAAATTATCCTCACTTCGATCAATCTTGACACTTGACCATTACCTAAAAGCAAGTTGTCCAACAGGGCATACGCAGGCTCTGTGTCAACCTGAAGTTGCCTGCCACACGTGCTTCCTAAATCGTCTGTTAATCAAGTTGTCCTGCTTGCTGCTAGTTGGGAAAATGCTTCTTCGACATTGTGGAACCTCTGTCCAACCTCTAGAACTGAAAACATCTTCCATCCTCAGTAATTCAAACTGCCCAATGAAGCCCCTGCTCTACCTCTACACAACTTCCTGGAGAAATTTCGACCTTTCCCTACAAAGCACTTCAACGGATATTGGAAAATTCCCCCGGCCTCACTTTCATTGCCCCTCTCTATCTTTGTTTCCTTCTTAAGATTGAACTCTTTCAGAAACTACTAACTCTATGGAAAAAACGAACTCTCTAAGGAAATCAAACCCCTCAAGTTTGTTCTCCATCTACCCATACACTTCTTCTTATAATCCTCTGTTGGACCTCCAATGACCAATATGAAATATTAATCAAGGGCCCAAATTAATTCCTTTTCGATCCGTGTGAGTTTCTAGTGATTCTCACCTTATCTCAATTAATTTTAATTAATTAACCCATTTTCCTAAGTTTAGACTTAAGAAATAATTAAATATATGCTAATAATCTAATTGAGACACTTCTAAGTGGATTTCCAAAAACGATTTATGGGTTATGGATAACTATTGTGTTTTAGCCTCTCCACAAAGTTTCGAGATTATAACACCTTCGATGCTACAAAAAGCTATTAATCCACTGCAAACAATCGAATTATAAATCAACATCTACATTGAAATCAATGCATCTAGTGCAAGCAATCAAACAAGATTAGAAATCAATATCTACATTGAAACCAATGCATCTAGTGCAAGCAATCAGATAGAAGTAGAAATCGACATCTACACTGAAATCAATGCACCTAGTGTAAGGTATTAAATAGGACTAGAAATCAACATCTACACTGAAATCAATGCATCCAGTGCAAGCGATCAAATAAGATTAGAAATGAATATCTAAACTGAAGCCAATGCATCCAATGCAAGCAATAAAACAGGAGTAGAAATTAACATCTACATTGAAATCAATGCATCTAGTGTAAGGTTTTAAATAGGATTATAAATTGACATCTACACTGAAATCAATGCAGCTAGTGCAAGCGATCAAATAAGATTAGAAATCAGCAACTACACTAAAATCAATATATCTATTTTAATGAAAAACCAAAATATTAATGACTCTCTAGATCTAACTTCTATGTTTGTAAATGTCTCTGTATGTCTCTTCCTTCTTCCCTCTCTCTCCACCTTCCATTATGTGTTTATCTCCCACCCTCTCTCCTTCTCTCTCTCCCCCTCTCCCCCGTCTCTCTCTTCACCTCTCCCTCCCTTTTTGTAGCTTTCTCTTCTTTCCTCTCTCCCCTGCCATCTATATCTATACATCCCTCCATCTTTCCTGATTTGTCTCTCTATCTCAGCCCTGTAAACTCATGTCACTCTCTCTCTCTCTCTCTCTCACTTTGTCTCTGTCTTCTTCTCTCTCACCCCCTCTATTTATATCTATATCTCCCTTTGTCTCTCCTTCTTTATCTCCCTATTTCAGCCCGAAAATATGCAGACTCTCTCTCTCCATATCTATCTATCTATTTATATCTCCCTATCCCTCTACCTATTTATCTCTTCCCCTTCTCTCTCTCTCTCTCTCTCTCTCTCTCTCCCATTGTCTTAATCTCCCATTTATCTCTCTTCCTCCCTCCCCCTCTTTGCCTCTCTCTTCTTCTCTCTCTCCCCCCTCCATCTATATCTCTATTTCCCCTTGTCTCTCCTTCTCACCCCTAAAACATACACACACTCTCTCCATATTTATCTATCTATCTATCTATGACCCCTCCCTCTTCCTCTCTCTCTCTCTATCTCTTCCCCTTCTCTCTCTCTCTCGCTTTCTCACCGTCTCTCTATCTCTCCCTTGTCGCTCCCTTTCCCTCTCCACCTTTCTCTGTCTATGTCTTTCTTCCCCTTCCAACTCCATCTCTCTCTTCTCTCTCTCTTCCTCCCTCTCTCTCTCTCTTCCCCCCTCTCTCTCTTTCTCTCTTTCTCTCTCTCTCTCTCTCACCTCTATATCTATGTCTCACTGTCTCTCTCTCCCCCCTCTTATTGCTCTCTCCCCCCTCTTCTCTCTCTTTTCCTTCTTCTCTCTCCCCCACTCTATTCCCCCTTCATCAACTCTCTATCTCAACTACGATCTCATTGTATTGATTAAAAAAAAAACATAATTGGTTGTAAAATATTAAACCTATATTTTGGATCAATCATGTCAAAGAAAATACAATAATAAAAATTTTAAAAGACTCATGCAATATCTTTCCTCTATCATTGTTAGTCACTTTGCTTTCTCTCTTCGCTTGGATCCTTGGTTAAGATGCATCTATCCCGGTTCTTTATAATATTATTTATATCAGCCTAGATCCATAAGCGTAGAGAGGGATAAGTCTCTCAAGGTGAAAATTTCTTTTTTTAGTGCAAAACTTGAAGAAAGGTTTGCAAGTCGAGAGATTTGATACCTCTCGAGCTTGATAAATCTCGAGTTAAAATGAATCTAGGTTGGTTTAATTATCAATTTTATTTTTTTAGTTTGACTTTTATTTTTATATAATTTTGCTGAGCCAAAATGTTTTAATTAATAGTTTATTTCTGTATTCAAGCTTCTGTGATCCATAATGAATTAAACAAAGTCTTTAGGTAGAAATCACATGAGAGAATTTTTTTGGCTTAAGCGTTTCAAACCAACAAGTGTGGTTCATGTAATTTTTATGTGATTTGGCCAAGTCAAAATGTTTAGATAACATAATATAATTGGACAATACAACAACTCTTCTATACTAGGATGGAGAGTGTCTCTTGGCCAAAAAAATGTAATAGAATAGAATTAAAAAATAAAAATAAAATTATTTATAAAATATTTTGATTGTGAAATGAGAATGGATTTTGGACATGTGGTATTGATGAATCATGGTATTGGCCCATGGTATGGTATGATTAATAATATCCACGGTAAAGTAGGGTGAGTATCCATGATTAAAAGTCTTGTTAATTACAAGTATTATTTTTATTGTGAAATGAGGGAGGGTTTTTGGGCATGTGGTACTGATAAGCCATCGTAATGGCCCATGATATGGCATGGTTAATAATATCCATGGTAAAGTGGTGGTGAATATCCATGGTTAAAAATCTTGTTATATTATAAGTATTAAGTTCTTTGGTGCTTATTAATGAAATTTAGATATGGTTACAAAATTATTATTTTTATTTATATGGTGAAATGGATCTTAATTTATAGCTACTATTTATATCTTATATATTTTCATGTGATAGAGGTGTAGACATATCTCAAAAGTAATTATAATATTTTTTCTTTTAAATTTAATAAAACATGTTATAAAATTATATTCAAATATATTATTTTGAGTGTGAAATGAGAGATGGTTATTGGACATGTTGTATTGATGAGCCATGGTATTGTAACAAAGTCTATTTACAAGTTAATAATATCTATGACAAAGTGGAACATATTGCTATATTGTAACTTTATGTGCTTATTAATTAAATTTAAATATGGTTACATAATCATTATTCTATTTTATAAGATAAAATGGATCTTAACTTATTGTTTCTACTTATATATTTTAATGTAATATGTATTTTAAGGTTTTTGTTAATCTAAAAAGTTATTCCTGATTTTATTAATAAAAACAAAATTACAATGTAACAAATTTGAATTTTTTTTTTTTTAACACATGGTGAATCGGTAACTATCAAGCCTAATCCAGAGGAGACCCAGGATCAAACCTCATAGCTGCCACTATAACACCAAGAGTACAACCGCCTAATCCAGAGGAGACCCAGGATCAAACCTCATAGCTGCCACTATAACACCAAGAGTACAACCAACCACCTGTAAGTCGGTTATACTAATATCCTATGATTTTAGCAAGAGCAGACTCAGACGGTTTGGGGAGTCCGCCCCTCTAGCCGCCACCATAACAGGTCACTGTACTCCATGAGATTTGAACCTCAGTCTCCCGGGCTTCGCCCGAGAGGACCTACCGTCAAACCGCACATCACTTTTAATTACTCTCATTACTTTTAATTTTTTAGGTACACTACAACATCTCCCTTGGGCACAATTATATGAATTTCACATATGTATATATAAAAGTACTATCATTTTTAATTTACTAAAACCTCGATTTAATCTTTATGGGAATATTTTTAGTAATTGTGAGGATGGAGGGTTTATGTACTTCAAAAGTAATTATAACCTTTTTGCTTTTAGATTTAATTAAAAATTGTTATACAATTAAATTAAAATAAAATATTTGTAAAATAGTTTGATTTTGAAATAAAGTATGGTTTTTGGGCATGTGGTATTGATAAGCCATGGTATTGGTCCATGGTATTGTAACAGAATAATTAAAATCTTAGATCCATAACATAACAATCAAAAGCATAGATGGCCTATGGTATTAGCTCATGAGATTATGATTTTCTTCACTCCTATCCCTCTCTAGCTCTTTCTCTCTATCTTTCTCTTGTGGGTATTGGTCCATGGTATTGTAAAAAATTCTATTTAGAAGTTAATAATATCCATGGTAAGTATTCATGATTACAAATCTTGTTATATTGTAAATATTAATTTTTTATCCACTTATTAATTAAATTTAAAGATGATTATGTAATCATTACTTTAATTTATATGGTAAAATAGCTGTTAATTTAGAAGTACTATATATATGTTATATATTTGAATGTGATATGTATATTATATTTTCTTTTATCTAAAAAATTGTTCTTAATTTTATAAATAAAAAAAAAAATTACAATAAAGAAAATTGAATTTAAAAAATATCTAACATCTCACATCTCACATCTCACATGCCTACACATCTACCCTATACTTGTATGTGCTTGGGGTCATCATGTGAATCAAAATGATAATATAATATGTTTATAGTTATGTTTTTCTATACATAATTATATGGTAAAAGGCAATCAAGTAAGAAAATTTATATTATGTGTACAATACAAAACTATAACAAGATCTTTGTCAACTATGCTAGAATTACTAATATCTATGTTTTGGATACTATTTTGGTTTTCTTATATTTAAGAGTTATCATAATGTTTAATGGTTGTTTTCACTTAATCCATATATTTGTGATGGGGTCACAATTGGTTGTGGTTATTGTTTATGTTTTTGTTGTGTTTATATGTGTTAATTCCCTAATTTAATCTTGTGCAAGTTATAATACCCACAACATGCATTCACATATTTAGTTGGACTAATTATAACACCAAAACCATCAACATTAAATTCCCATGAGTGTTTTCTCTAGAGCCACGGGGTCACCTTGAAGTCGTAGTTGAACATATAGTTACACTCAAAGATATCATATCAAAGGGAGATATCATTTTAAACGGTCTCATGACTCATGCACACTTAAGTGGATGAACCACTAATGCCCCCTCAAATTTAAAAGGCTTGAGGTGGTTCCACAAAATGGTTGGGAAATAGGTCTTGCACTCTTCCTCACCCAAATTCAAATGATTCAAATCCATAATAAGACTTTGGTCCATTATGATAAGTTTATAAGAACATATACCATCTAAATAGAAATCCACCCCAAAACATTTATATTCTCACTAGATCACAAATTATTTATATATTTTAATTTATAAATTATTAAACATATTCTTAAATTATAATAATAACTAATTAATTTAATATCAAACCTAATCCAATTACTTTAGCCTATTTAAAATTATATATATATATATATATATATAATATTAATATTAATTATTAATATTAAAAAACTAATGTTAATTATAAGTAAAAAATAAATAATTCCAAAACTTCAAAACCTTAACAACTTTTCCATATATCTTCCCAAATTCAGCAACAACTTAGCTTTAAATTAATAACTTGTAGCGCCCCTCCTCGACATTGTCAACCACTAATAACAACTTAAAAATATTCTTCCAAATGCATAAGGCGTTTGTATCATTTTTGAATTAATCTTTCAAATCCATGATATCCATTCCCACATGATATGTTCTTCAACCACCCTTACATCATGATTAAGATTAATATTTTATTGAAAAAATATCAATCATAACAACCAGATCTTCTTGGAACTCCACAAAATCTCGCAGGTAAGGGAGAATATAAACATTATTACCAAAGGTCATCCATGTGCTATTTAAATAGATAAAATATAAATATTATATTAGGTTGCATCCCTACAAGGGTATTTTTAGGGCATGCTACTTAAATATAAAAGTGTGTATAATGAATTAGATTGCATTCTGGAAAGGGTTTTCTATAAGGTCATCCTTCGTGTGTGTAGATTATATGATAGGGAATTTGGAGTTAATCGAGGGGTTTGTTTAATGGAAATTGTTTAAGTTAAAGGATAGTAATGATATATATTATATAATTTAGATTTAATTAATTGTATTATATTAAAATTAAGATAGATTTATTTTTATTAAGTGATAGATCAAATCTATTTTTTGAGGTGTAAATTTTTTTATATCGAAAAAAGATTTGATATTTTTATCTGTAAGATATAAGATGGATCTATGTTAATTAATTATTAACTTTTAAATAAGTTATATTAGAGAATAATACAATAGGGGAAATCTATAGGTTAAGAATATTAGGGGGGAAAGCCATGGGCCAACTAATTTAAGTTGTTAATTTTATTTATTTTGTTTATTTGGATTAAGTCAAAATGTTAAACATTCCAACATCTCTCCATATTCCCCATACTGATTTGAAAGACTTTTTGATAAGATATTTTTTAATTAATTTAATTGATTTTAATAAATATATATATTTAAAATATTTATTTATTTTATTATTATACAACCCAAACATGATATTAAGCATTCATAGTTAACATTATGAATTCCATTTTTGTTATTATTTAAATGTATTTATTTGTAGTGATTGGTTGAGGTCTTATTAGTTACTAATTTTTCTTTTATATTTTTTCTTTTATTTAATTTTTTCATTTTTTTTTCTTTATTTTTCTAATTATTTTCAATTTTCAATGAATTATAGTTTCTCCCATATTTCAATTTAAAAAAACTTATTATATATATATATAATATATATAATATATATATATATATATATATAATATATATATATATATAAATATATTAAACTGTATATATGTTAATATAAACAATATTAGTTAATGTAATAAGTATGTCTTTAGGATTAATCACACAAGTATTATTTGGTGGAAGTTTTGAATGAGCTAATGTGGTTCATCCTCACGACAAAGGTGAAAAAATCTATAAATCTTAATGAATAAATAGCCAAGATGCATTAGAGTCCGTTAGAACGAACCACATGGACCAAATAATATGATGTGATTAATAAAAAAGACATACTTACTATATTATGGACCACAAAAGTCTAAGATCTAATATTAATTAATCATATTTCTTAATTTTTGGTGATGACATTTAACAATACAACATTTTATTAGTTGTTTTATTTTTGTGATGAACTCTAGTCTTTATTAATTTTTAGTTTAATTAATCTATATTTAAGTTAAGCGCCAAGTACTAGCTATAGCTACTATGTAGCCCTTGTTATTAACATTAATATTTAATAGATAATGTGTTTATATTTTTGGATAACGTTTTAATGCTAAATTACAAATTAACTTCTTCATGTGATCATATGATATTTCAACATCACGTTGGTCATCATTAGCTCAACATTTTACAAATAAAGAAAGAAAGAAAGAAAGAAAGTATTTTAATGTCCATAAGGCTAAATATAGCCTATGGGATAGATTGCTTCTTCATGTGCTTGATGTATTCGACCCTTTTCTGTGAAGCTTCACAATAAATGCTCCCAACTTCTCCAGAAAAGGAGACCCCTTTTCTCTGAAGCTTCACAATAAATGCTCAGAGCTTCTCAAGAAACCCCTCGCTAAATAGATTATCCCAAGAGCTAGCTACGAGGATATTTGCATAACTTTCCCTGTTGTCTTTGAAGGCCTCACATTCTAAAATGAAATGCTTTCCTATTTTCACTTTTCCGCAAGAACAAAAAATGCACTCTTTCCTCCCACACTTCTTTTGGCCTTTTCCAGTGCCCTGTTTCACAAGGGAGTTGATGAGAATTAGTCCTTAACTGAGCAATAAGAATTTTGGCTCTCCAAGAGATATTGGCCTCTATGTATGTCATCTGTTCTTCAAATGAATAACAAACAAGGACTACGTAGTAGCTAGTACCTGATGCTTAGCTTAAATATAGCTTAATGAAACACAAAAATAACAAACACAAATATTTCATCACAAAAATAAAACAACCAATAAAATATTATATTGTTGAATGCCATCACCAAAAATTAAGAAATATGATTAAATATTTTTGTTTATATTAAAAAGATATATCTATATGTGTGTCTTTTTTTTATTTTTATTAATATTATATAATTAAATTTATTAAAATATCTTTTTAATAAAAATAGGTCACTTAAATTGAAAATGTTGTGAAAAATTATAATTCATGAAAAAAAAATAGAATGGAAGTTACTAAACAACCCATAATAAGACCTCAACTAGTCACCTTACAAATAAATAAATTTCAATAATAATAAAAAATAATAAAAATTGAATTCTTAATGTTAAATTATAGATAAACGTCATAAATTTTTGGTAAAAACAAACTAATATATAAATTTGTTTTGACAAATTAGAAATTAACTTCATAGTAGAATAAAAAACATATAAAGCATTTCCACATCATTTTTTTTTACAAATTAGAAATTAACTAGAAGTTTTTGAATTAATGTGACAACTTCCTTCACCTCAATATTAATATAGACCATGACTATTCTCCTAACCATGTCAAATACCCAATGACTATATTGGTGAGTATATGTGGCAACTTTTGAAAAACATATTGGGGAAAAATCATTTGTTCAAATTTCATTCTAAGTTAAACTATAATTTAAATGTGTCATGAATTGTTTTTTTATAATTTAAATGCGTCATATTTTTTATTTTTTTATTTTTAATAAGGGAAATTGATATTTTTTATTTCAAATTTAATAATAATATTTTTGGATAAATAGACTTGCAAATATTACACATTTTAATTATAATAAAAGTATTTGAGGGTACTAAAATACTTTTTGCATAAAAAAACAATTTCATCAAATCTAAATTTGCAATTTGATAAATATTCTCTGCTCATATTTTGGTGATGACAAATTGATTTTTTAACATCTAGGGGTCTTCTCAAAAGTTAACATGACCATTTTAGTGGGTTAAGAAAATAAATTCAAAAAATTGTAAAAAAGAAAAGAAAAAAAGATAATCCATGTATTAAATTGACAATAACAACAATTATGAAATGTGTAGTTTCTAAAATATTAAATGTGCTAGAAGTTTTTATAGAGGAATGTTAGTTTTATGAAATGTGTAGTTTCTAAAACATTAAATGCACTAGAAGTTTTCATAAGGGACTATTAGTTTTTGGGTTCAAGTCCTTAAATTGACATGACAACTGAAAGTTATTACCATGCAATATATATATATATATATAATATATATATATATATATATATATATATTATATCGTGGTGAATCAATAAATCATTGGAGTAATTTGGGAGAGGCCCGAGAGTATATCCAAATATACCATAAATTTATGACTTAGCAAGCGCTGAAGCTCCATGAGGGTGGGGGAACCTACTCTTTGAGCCTTATCACAACAGGCCAAAGATGTTCCCTATAAAATGATAGAGATATAACATCTCATTGTGCCAATCATTCAGTTGTCCCAAAAAAAAACTATGACCTTAAAATTTTACACTAAATTTTTTGAAATATTTTAAAATAAATTAAATCATTAAAATTTGGAAATAAATAAATAAATCATAACTAAACTTGACCTTAACAAAATTAAACCCACCCTAAAACAAACTTTATCACTTTTGATATTAACATCATTTAGAATTATTTATTATTTAATTATAAATATATTAAGAAGTAATTTCATTTTGTACTTTAATTTTTATTCAAACAAAATAAACCCACCATAAAACAAACTTTATCACTTTGAATATTAACATCATTTAAAACGATTTGTTATTTAATTATAAATATATTAAAAATAATTTCATTTTATACTTTATTTTTTTATTTAAACGAATTTTAAGATTAAAATAAATTTCCACCATAAATATAACTTAATTCCAATTTCCCTAATAACTCAATACAAATGAATACATTATAAATGCATTTTCTTATTTATACTATGTCCTCAAACTCACTTTTTAACCCTCTTCCCCGTAGTTTCCTTTAACCTTGACCATTAAACCAAAGTAAATAACCAAAATAAATAATAAATAAAGAGTAAGTTAATAGGGTTGTTATGGTATGTATGCAAGGTTCACCAGAGGTCGATCAGTGAAGACAAACAAAGAGACACAGCAAGGCCAAGACAGCAGAGAGCGACAGTAGCATAGCGTGCGACACTGTAGCAAGCTTTGCCAGAAGCCCCTGCTAAAAATTGGTATCAGAGCCAATAACGTCTGGTTCAAGAGGTTGGTATTCTAAATCATCCCTCATATTAATGGATCCATTCAGGAAGTTTGTATCCTTCCATGAATTAGAAGACAAAGAGTCATCCGCTACAGAGAATCCCCTTAGGGATATGTTTGCATCAAGTACTAGTTGAGTCTTAAATCAAGTAGAGCTTGAATATGAAGAGCCACAACCGTATGCTCGATGGCAATTACCTAGTATCTTTGCTTCAGAAGTTTATGATGATTTGTCTATATCCCATTTAAAAGCCGCCACTAGAATTAGTATAATGGAGTCTATTAGTCAGATTCAGGAGAATTCTGACAATATTCAGTCTATTCCTCTTCTGGATCCAAAAACATTACAGGGCGAAGCTAAAAGATTAAAAACAAAATATTTGCACTTGGGATGCATAAGGATCGGGATCAACCCTTTGACACATCAAGGGTTAAATACTTTTGTGCTAGCCACAATCCGAGATCTTACTCATAATAAGTATATTGATTCCTTAATAGGAGGCATAGTTGCCCGTCTACCACATGGCCCAGTATACTTTGACTATTATCCTAATTTTTCAGTCTATGTCTTTGATGAAACAATAGATCAGATCCTGCAGTTACATATCCAAATTTCAAGGTTTGATATGCACCAAAAAAGACATAACATAGCCATACAATCCAGAGGATGTTTCCAGCATACAAATACCTTATGGCCAACCATACGCCATACACCCAGTCGGGATTCAAAAGCAAGTGTCGTTGTTCTAACAGATTCAAAGAATCAGAAAATAGAACATTAGACAATTCGATGGGAAGATCTTACATTCCCTGAACACTGGGTAGTTTCTAATCCCAAGCCTCCAACACTTAAAAGAATAACCTCTGCTGATATCCAAGAGAATCAATCCTCTGTTGTTCTGTCTTTCCCTAGAAGATCTACTATTGATTACAAAGGAATTGAGAGAGCCTGCAAAATTTCCAAGTTTTATAGAGATCCATCCACTGTTGATACCGCTTGTTCTAGTTCAATTTCCTGTAGACATATTTCTTTGTTTGAATTTTCACAATTAGTCAATTTCAACTCCCTAGAAATTACATGCCCTAAATGTAAAGTTGTTGTAAATTTATGTACCCTTGTTGAATCTATCATTCATGAGAATCACCATCCAAAAACTGGAGAAGCTCCTCCTTCCACATCAGTCAATCCATGCCCGAACCCAAAATGTTCAAACATTCCTTTTCCTCATGAGCCAGAGTCTGACCATGTTCTAATGATGCATGAGATTATCACTCTAGAAGGAGAAGATCCTAGACTAACAGAAATGTTCAGTGTAATGAGGCCAGCCAAGCCCAAATATGGATTAGGCTATCTTAAGGAAGCAAAAGGCCTCATTCCTTCATGTAGATTTGGTCATGTTCTAGATGACTGTAAAAAGTCTGCATTCATGGAAATGCACAAGTTCTTTAGTCTGATGAATGGATGTTTGAAATTAGAAATAAGTTCTAAATGGATGAAAGCCATGTTGAATTGGGACTTATTTACCAATCCAGAAGCTGAGAAGTTTGGCCTAAGTCATACTATTAAGGAGAAGAAGAGATTAGCTGAAGATTGGAAACATTATATGGAAATTACAAATTCTTGGATTTCCTTTTATGAATGGAAGAAAAATGTTTCCCCTAAAGTTGTATTGACAGGATCATCTTCTTCATCATCTTCCAAACATGCTTAGACTGCCTTAGATGGCAGCAAAATAGAGACTCCATCTACCTTTCCTCCATACGGAGGGATTATCATCGGAGAAAATCAAATCATAGCAAAGGCAATTCCTTTGGTTCAAAAGGATGATAATGCTCTAGGCATAGATGGAAGGATTCAAAAATCCAATGAACAAATAAACTAGACCAATACAACAATAAAGGGTATGGAGATAAATATAGCAAAGACTACAGAAATAAAGGAACAGTTTGATACTGTTCAAATCTCACTAAATGAGGTTAATGGAAACCTCAATGATGTACAGTATACTTCATATGTTGTTAGATCTTATGCCAAAGAATCTTTAAACAAAGTAGATGAAGTAGAAGAAAAGATAGTAGATCACATAGATACTACTAAAAATCTGATATCTGGTTTAACTGAAAGGGTTGAAAAGATAAGTCTGTCAAAAACAAATAAACCAGTTCCTACCTCTTTTCTCTACAAAAGAAATATAAAGATTCAGGATCCTGTTAAACCAATCAACAGGTTCCCGGCACTATTCCCCAAAGAAGTAGCCACATCTTTAGAAGAAAAGCCAGAGGCTACAGAAAAAGTCACCATTACTTCCTTATTTAAGGAAGAAGAAGATGATAAGAAAGAATCTGAGTCTCAGATCCTTCCCATATATGAACCTCTTGAAAGTAGGTTCAATAAATATCCTGCACTTGATCTTGAAGGCAAAGGCAAGCTTCCTGAAGCTCATACATTTTTCCCTGAATCACATAGAGAGTGTAATATTGATAATCTGAGTGTTGGTCAAATTAGACAATTAATTGATATGATGTTCACAGAATATAAACTCATGTGTCTTAGAGGAAAAAGTGAGATAGAAGCATGCAAGACTATTATTCAGTGTTTTACAGGAACACTGCTCAGGTGGTGGGAGACTGAATCGTCTCCAAAATTGCTGATAAAAATGGAAGTAGAAGTGCTTAAAGACGAAGTAGGAGATGTGATTCACAATTCAGATGGTTCAACTATACGCAACATGATTGGAGCTTTAACCTCCATGATCTTAGAACACTAGTGTGGCAGTGAAACAGAGATTGTAGATAAGCATGAAGTCATCCTCATGAATCTCAAATGTCACAAGATGTCACAATACGAAGACTTTCACAGGGATTGGATGCAAATAATCTATGAAGTGAAAGATTCAAAGAATCTGTTATGGAAACAGATATATCTTGTTGCTCTTCCATCCAGATTTGTTGATTATATCAAGTTGCAAGAAGTTTTCCAGTTGCCATTTGGATCATTACATGGGGTGAAATTTATTCTCACATTACAAAGACATTAGTGAGCTTATGCACAAGTTCCAAAGTAAACAAATCTTTGGAAAAACTTTCAAAGGTCCCACACAAGAAGTCCATTTGCAGTAAATATGGACTTACAGTTGATGACCCTTTGGTCAAAAGAAGAAAAGCAAAGAAACAGGCTAAAAAGGAGTATAAACATAATGTAAAAGGCTACAAAGATCAAAGAAATCATTCTCACCGGTCTAAAAGTCACTCCTCTAAAGCCAGGAAGGGCTACTACAGGTATGTCCACCGTACACATTATTATAAGCCCTTTGACATTCATTTACATACATCCAAACAAGAGAAATGGAACAATCTCACTTGTTGGTTGTGTGGCAAGACTGGACATACATCCTCAAGGTGTCTAGAAGGAGAGGAATCTAAGAAAAACAGAGGGAAGAAGTCCCAAGCCTCTTTTCAAAGAGGTAAAAATATCAAGTAAGAAGGACAAATATAATGCATGAAGTGTGGTTCCCGCACTCACAGGACAAAACGCTGCCCAAATGTGGTAATTAAAGACCAAATCCAGCAGCAACAACTAGAAGCATCATCTTTTGATTCCTTTAGTTCTTCGTCTCAAGAAGAATTACAAGCACACATGCAAGATTGTTCAGATTCTGAAACAACATCCTGTTCTTGTCTTGAACCAGAAGAATGTGCTTGTCAGATGCATTATGATTCTGATTCAGAATCATACAGTGATCCCAGTTCTGAAGAAATGTCCTTCATACCATAGAAGGAGAAAATCTTAATAGCTGCCATAGAAGAAGATGAGATAAAAATTCTTTTTCAGATTCGAGCAATGGAAGATGGAGAAATGAAGAGTCGGCTAACAGAGGCATTCATGGACCAACTCAAATCCATTTCTTCCAGAAATTCAGGTAAAAAGCCATTATTTGTTGATGCTTCTTTTGAAAAGAATACCAGGTCCTTCCAGAGACACCAAGAGAAGCCAGATAAGGTGCGTTCACTCACCTCGGGGGAAGTGAGTAGAGAAATTCATAATATTAAATCTGAAATCTCTACCTTGAAATCCCAAATTGCTGAAATAAAGAAAGGAAAGCAAGCTATAGAGGAAAATTCTCATTCATGGGACACAACAGAATATGCCAAAAAATCTTAACCCAAATCTTGAAATTGTTAAAGGAAAGAAAGACCCTGTCTTTGGATTTCAAGAAATGAGAATTCTAGCTGTCTCCTACCAGCAACATCATGTAAAAGTGAACATTTGCATAAAGGGAGAAATGTTTGAACTCACAACACTCCTTGATTCAGGAGCTGATGTGAACATTTTAAATAAAAAAGTGATATGAGCAAAATATTGGGTTTCTGCAAAAAGAAATGTTGTAGGATTGGGGAATAAAATGCTCAAGTATGAAGTTCCTAAGGCTTCTATTTGTTTTGAACATCACTGCATCAATTTGAAATTTGCAGTAGCAGACATCCCAGTTGACTGTATTCTAGGAAATATATTCCTAGCAGTTGTCGAGCCACATGGGTCAATAAGATTAAAAGAAAACAAAGCTGGTTATTTTATTTTTGTTCCTACTTCAAAAGGAATAACAAAAAGGATTGAGTTGCCCTATATCTCAAATCCTAGAGTCTCTACAATGGTCCAAACTGTCCAAAATTTGGACAAAGTAGAAGCCAAACTGAAAGATCTGAAATCTACACTTAAGGTAGAAGAACAACTGAAGAATCCTCAGGTTAGAAGAAAAAATGAGGAATTGAAAAAACAAATTGAGGACGAAAGCTGTTCAGAAGAACCAAATGCATTCTAGCACCGAAAGCAGCATACTATTGAGCTCCCATAAAAAGAAGGATATACAGGTAAGCCCTGTAAAAGTAGAGCTATTCCTATAAGTAAAGAATATAAAGATCTCTGCGAAAAAGAGATTAAACAACTCTTAGACAGAAAGCTCATCAGAGAATCTAATAGTCCCTGGAACTATTATGGATTCTATGTCAACAAAAGAGCAGAACAAATCAGAGGTATCCCAACGCTGGTAATAAATTTCAAACCTCTAAATTATGTTCTTGCAAATGACACCTATCCGATTCCTCATAAAGGAGATCTGATTGCAAGGATAGCAGGAGCTAAGATATTTTCAAAGTTTGATTTGAAGGCAGGATTTTGGCAAGTAGCCATTTAAGAGAAAGATAAGTTCAAGACCGCCTTCAGCATCCCAGCAGGCCACTATGAGTGGAATGTCATGCCTTTTGGTTTGAAAAATGCTCCATCTAAATTCCAGAAGGTAATGGATAAAATATTTAAGCCATATTTCGACTGGCTTATAGTTTACATAGATGATGTTCTAATCTTTTCTAAGAACATCCAGGACCATTTCAAGCATGTTCATACATTTAAGCAGCTGGTAAAGCATAATGGTCTAGTTTTAAGTAAGAAAAAGATAGAAGTTTTCCAGACTACTATCAAATTTCTCAGCCATACTATTTTCAATGGCCAAATTTCTTTACAAAAGCATGCACTTGAATTTGTTGACAGATTTCCAGATGTTATTACAGACAAAAACCAACTTCAAAGGTTTTTGGGTTGTTTGAATTATGTCAGTAATTTTTATCAAGATTATGCCACTGACAGGAGTATATTAAATAAAAGGCTTAAAAAGAATCCGCCTCAGTGGACAGAAGAACACACTAGAGCTGTTCAAAACATCAAAGATAAGGTAAAATCTCTTCCTATTCTATATGTCTCTGATGACAATGCATTCAAGATTGTTGAAACAGATGCCAGTAATATAGGATGGGGAGGAATCCTAAAGCGGAGAAAAGGTGACACTGAACAAGTGGTCCAGTATGCATCTGGTACTTGGAATCTCGTTGAGCAGAATTACTCCACAATTGAAAAAGAAGTCAAAGCTGCATAGAACTGCATCAACAAATTTGATGTCTATTTAATAAACAAACAATTTTTGCTCCGAACCGATGCTTCAGCCTTACAGAAGGTGCTAACCAAAGACATCCAGAAACCAGGCGAGGCAAAATTTGCTAGGTGGCAAGCACTCTTTGCTAACTTTGATTTTCAAGTTGAACATATAAAGGGCACAAAAAATTGTCTCCCAGATTTTCTTAGCGGAGAGTTTATCCAGCCTCAAGAACATATCATGGTCATAGTTACAGAATGGGACCAAGAGCAGAAACAAGAAGTCCTGCGCACTATACCAGACAACCAGGACTGGGAAGAATACAGAGAAAATTGGAATCCTACATGGTAGCTGAGAAATACAAAAGTACTAGATGCTAATCTGCAAGCACATATTGACATTCAACATCTTGTACCAGAAAGAAGAGTGTATCCAAAAGGGAGTAAATGGATACATGATATGATTTACACAAAGGCAAAAAGGGATGCCTTATATGCAGAAGATGCTCTTCAAAGAGACTTTCATGATATTTCAGGGATATGGTGTCATGGAGGAATCCACAATGGAATTTATGAAAAATATTTCTGCATTCATTGAACTAGGAATTTGGCATGGCCCATGCCTACTCAGACCTCTGCATTATGGCCAGGAGGAGATCCTAAGCTTATCTTTTCAGATACAGTATATGACTTTGTAGCATACAAACAACTATGGTGGGATTTCCTTAATGTAGATGACAAAGAAGAAACCCATTATACTAGATTAAAATTTAGTACAACGGGTATAATGCAAAGAAATCAACAGTGCGACTGGTTAAAGAAATGGTGGGCCAACTACGGTGTTAACAGAACAACAATGGACCCAATGTATCATGAAGGATACTGCAGATTCCACTGTGATATTTGTTTTGAACATAACATCCCAGACTGTTTTCACATCCCATACAAAACTGTCAAAGAGATGACAGCAGGTGAATGGTCGCCCTTTCATGATGACAATAAAACCCTAAGAGAATATATGACCCGCCATTATGGATGGTTGGTTTTAACTAAAGTCAAGCATCAAATCATTTTAGGGAAACCGATGATTGTTCGAAGGATTTTTACCAAAGCATGGGATGAATTACTGTACAAAAAACATAGATTCCCTGACATTACTGTATTCTGACAGTTCTCATGGGCTTTACCGACAAAAGCATCCATTATTGTAATAATGTTGTCCAGTCACAAGGACTTGATTGTGGCCAACTTTTCTCGTGGGCTTTGCTGGACAAAAGCATCTACTTTGTAAATAATGCAAACAACATATTTTTCCGTAGGATTTACTTTTTTGGACCAAGAATCTTTGTGCGGATGTCACCTTAGTGTTACTCGAAAGCAATGATTCCGTCTCTTTGTATGATGCCCTAGAGTAATGTTTGTCCCCTCTCATTTGTTATAAATTGAGAGTAAGGTTCATTGCTGAGGCATTCGCATTCGGATAGTTTTAGAGTCTTAGAGTCTTAGAGATTTGAGAAGCCTGCGTATCAGTGTGCTCGGCACTGGTAAGAACCTAAAGTGGCCAGATCTGTTAGTAGTTAGTCAAGTCTGTATATCAGCCGAGTCTATATATTCTGAAGCAGAGCTTATCTGTTGCCAGGAAGCCTTTGGTAATGCTTATTCCTCTGTGAAAAACAAAAGTCTGATAAATGCAACAATAGTCTATCTCTGCAAAGAATACTCTCTGCAAGGAATAGTCTATCTCTGCAAGAAATACTTAATTTTTTTCCAAATAATATTATTTATAAATAAAAAAAAAACTTAAAATAATATCATCTATAAATTCAAAACCTTTTAAAACTCAGAAAAAATGTATAAGTACACCAATTACACCAAAAGAAACTAAGTACTCTTAAAACTGAGGGATTCCGTGGGCAAAGAAATATCTCATAATATTTATCATGCTAATAAAACAAATTAACGATCATAGTTCAAAGAGACATCCTCCAATGTGAATAAAATAAAGCAAAAGTTTCCTTTAAAAATACGAATAATGTAAATCCACAGAAGAAACTGTCGTATATTATGCCCGCATGGAATTGCAGTTAAGATGGATCCATCCTCTGCCAATCACTAACTGTTATTTTAGTTAACGCGGACCATTTCAAAGTTTCTCGGGGCCTTTGGGAGCTTAAATAAGCCTTCCTAGGTACTCTAGATACACTCGCTCGTCCATGGAACCAACTGCTACCCTAGGATTGAATATAACATACTCGCTCGTCCATGGAACCAACTGCTACCCTAGGATTGAATATAACATGCTCGTCCATGGAACCAACTGCTCCACAAGGTACAGAGTGTGTGGAAAACAGTAACGGTGTTAACCGAGGGCGAGATCAGATACCGGTCAGGACAAAGGCCAAATTATACAGACAATAGTGTTAAGAAACATTAGTTAAGATTTGGATTGTGTTTGATTAAAGATGAAATGGTCCATACACAGGCTTTTGTCTCCTTTAATGTACGTGTATCGTGCCAGAGTCAGTTCTTTGGTTTGGGAGGGAGAATTAAATTGATCGACCAGACTCAGATTGTTCCTTCAAACCCTGAAGGTTTTTCTTCGAATGTCCATGGCTTGATTTTTATTTTTGTTTTCAGATGGATTCAATTATTTTCGAATGTGAATTTCTGTAGATGACAGGAAGTGAGACTATTGAAGGATCCGTCCAATAATTTACCATATTAATTATATTAATGGGATGCAGTTCTTTTGGTTTCTTTCTAAAATTTGAACAAAAGTTTTCTTGATACCTTCGTCTCAAGTTTCTTTTTTCTTAAAATTGAAGAAGAGTGTTTCTGAAACCCTGGTCTGAAGTTTGACATTTGTCGTGCGCTGGAAATGAACGCGATATCTGTAAATTTTAATTGTGTACTGTAAACTGTTCAAATATGAGCAATATGTCTTAGATTTGACATGTCTTATAGGTAGGGCGTGTGTACTCTTCCAGCCATGTAGAGGCCGAGTAATGGGTTATTCCTGTTCAAACCTCTTTTGAGCAAGTTTCTTGAATCGCTGGTGGGGCTATGAGAGAAAGCAGAAGTGGATACATGATAGAATACAAAAATTGTAAATGGCCATTGCCATACTCCCTAAGTATGTCAAACTGAGTGACTAATAAGCATGGAATTATGTTTGATCCCCAAGCTTTGCCATTTCTAAACAAAGTAGATTAAATCTGGTTCAGTAGATATCTACACGATGCACGGCTTTATTTTGATTTTGTAAATTAGTTGCAGCAGGGATTATCCTTCTAAATTTGCAGAGCATGAGATAGTGTCAGTGATTTGCAGTGGAATTAGGTGATGTACATATCCTAGAAGCCAACAGTCCCCAATGGTTATGCATGCTTTCTCATATGTATACTATTTATAGCTATTCTGGTGGCTTTTGTGCCCTCTCTATTATGATGTGAGCATGCTTTTTGGATTTGCCCCTCGGCCAAGAGGAGTGTAATCTTGTGCAAGGAGACTCCATGGGATTTGGAATCTGGATACATGGTAAAAATGATTCCTTTGGACTAATTTTAAATTCTGGTGGCATTTATGCCCTGTTTATTATGGTGGAGTCTTGGTTTTTTTCATTTTCAAATTCATTTGCCCGTCAGCCAATAGGATTGTAAGCTTGTACGCTGAGGCCCCATGGGATTTGGAACCTAGATACATGGTAAAAATGATTCCTCTTTGCTGGTAGGATTAATCTTAAATTCCGAGAAATGTGTTGAACCTAGGCTGTGATGGAGGTAGTCACTTGCATTTGCTATTCATTTGCAATTCTCACACACACACGTATACAATTTGATAGCAGCTTCCTTTAACTATTAATTAAGCATTATTTACAAGGAATGTAAGCTTGTACACTGAGGCCCCATGGGATTTGGAACCTGGATATACGGTAAAAATGATTCCTCCTTGCTGCTTGGATTAATTTTAAATTCTGGGAAATGTGTTGAACCTAGGCTGAGATTGAGGTAGTCACTTGTATTTGCTATTTGTCTGCAATTCTCTCAAACACCTATATACATCTTGATAACAGCTTCTTTTAACTATCAATAAAACAATATTTACAAGGCTTTGATACCTAAGAAAGAAATTCAGGCTACAAAAGCATCCTCCCCAAGCACTAGCAGAACTTAAAATTGGTCTGGTTAATTACCAAAACACCCGTAAGTCTTAAGTTGATAGACAAAGTAATAACAGAGTAACATAAGTCTGTGAGTCATCAACAAATAGCCCTGGGCCCAAGCATACACAGACATCAAACACCATCAGGTAGGAGGCCCAGTATTGGGTGGAACACTTCATTTTCACTCTTTTTGTTTTTATATTCTTAAAAAATATTCCTTCTCATTAAATTTCAAGAAAACTGGGCACCAATTTATCGGAGTAATTATAACATACCAAAAAGAGATGTATACAATCATTTCATATATTGATGGTAGAAAATATGAGAGATGTTCACATTCATTTCATATATTGATAGTAGAAAATCTGATAAAATATAATGAAGTTAATCCGTTAGAAATTGATGATCTAACTAAAAAAGATTACGCCCTGCTTTAAGGTGTGGTATTTTCCAAATAAATGTATGCGATGTCCTGTTGCTGGAAGATAGTTGATCTCAGATGTTCTTTGAATGTTTCTGTGTACTTGCATAAAAACGGTGAAAACTAAACAAATTTAAGAAGGCTAGTTGATTTCAAATATAATTTGAGTTTTCACTCAACCTTATGATTGGAGAAACCATCATAATACATTATCTGGAAATCTTATATGTGCAAGAAAGGACTAAAATTTGGTCCTGCAATAGATTGTAACATTGTTTTAACTTTTCAATGGTCATAAGATGTATCGATTCATGACGAGATGATTGTGTTTATTGTGGGAATCACCATTGAACTGGTTGGTATAACTCAGTTTCTTGACAGGCTCTCAAAAGATGATAAAACACACAAAGATTATATTCTCGCAGGAAAAAAGGGTCTCGGCCGTGTCCAATGTCAAGGATGTCATACTCATCTGTTGCTGCAGTTGAAATGCTGTTATTGGCATTTACATAGGTGCATTTGGAGATATCTTCTCACAGAAAAAGGAGAGACTCATCAATGCCTCAAGTTAAGAATGCTGTAATCATTTAATGGTGTTTCAGTCAGCAATGAAAGAGTTAAAATATGATGTGCATCATTTTCTCTGCATCATTGACTCAATTTGAATTCACCCATACCTCACAAAAATTCACTGAAGTTTTCCAAGAAATAAGTTCTGATATTCAAAGGAAACATGATCCTATAAATGTCATTTTACCTCCTAATGTTTGTAAAACCATTCCCATTTATTTAGCCATTGAGTTAATTCCAGGTACTCAAAATGCTTCCTGGAATCACAACCAGAAATAGTATTACAAAATTCAACGTTGCTATTATTACCCGTTGTAGTTTAGGGTCTGATTGATGATTGATCTACTTTGCTTGTGTGAACATTAACATAATTTCAGTTTCATTTCTTTTCTATCTATTGTGTTCATATCTTGAGATGTGAGTGATGGCTGCATTTAGAGAATTCGGCTGCACCTTGTCCATCATCTACTGTTATTATTCCTTCCTGTTATAGGTAGGAAGCTTGCATTAATCACAAGTCAAGGATCTGCTAGGAAATAAAATATGGATGCTATTTGGAGTTGAGGATGCCAGATAAGTGTAGCCATGTGTAAAGTTAAACATCTCATTCATTCAAAGATAGAGTTGAATTCTGAATAGAAATATTCTTGCTCGCCTTTATGCTACTTCACTCATTCTGTCTATGATTGGGTAAGTTATTTTATCATGATATTGTATCCCTTTTCTGTGGCCCTTCAGGCGTTTGATTTGTTCAAACCTTCCAGTATAGGGTCAGTGATGTAATTAATCAGCTTGCAGGCCTATAGCTACTAAATCTCTGGATCCCTTATGTTTTTCCACTCTAATTAAGGATCAATTTCTATATTTTCTTGGATTGGGGGTGGTGGGGTGGGGGTGAGGGACGATGGGTGGCTCTGTTTACTGGCAATTATAAAAAACAGTTGGGCTTCATTTCTATGTCTCAACAAAGGCTTATAAAATGTGAACAGGCCAAACATGAACAACTTGTTGAATTTTCACGGCACATGAGAATCTGGTTTGAATCTTAAAGTCTCTGACACAAACACACTCAAATGCCACAACTATACTTCTTTGCACAACAGAATCTACACATCAATGAATCAACTAGTGCACATGACAATTTTTAACTTTTCAAACCCACTACATGTTATATTACAAACTGGAATACAAGTCTTAGGGCTCCCGTACTAGGGATTTTGGCCCTTACATACAACCCTGATACAAGGACACAACTAGGGCTTGGTGTCAGTCACTTTGACCACCAATCTACCCTGAACAAGACACACTTGACCTACTAGCTGATGTGGCGCCCCGCAGCCCTTTCAGTCCACGTGCCCTGAACACATCTGTCGCATCCTCTTGCCTTCCCTCCTACTAGTCATTGCAACTACATCTTTAGCTGCTCAGCCTGCTACTATCAATGATCACAACTCCTTACTGAACTTTGGGTCATCAATCTGCCCACTAGTAGCTCTCCTGCTCCATTAGGATGATTGCTCATTGGGTCTTTTGGAACTGCCCACTTTTCACTGAAGTCTTCCCATCTGCAACTCCTGAACTAGGGCGCCAACAATTTGCCTCCTAACAGTTCATGACTCCTTCCATGAACCTGTACTTGAGGTCTTATCCCACTGCATCCTCCATAAGAAGATCAATGTTCACAACTTCGTTTATGAATGGTGCTGTCTTCCAGATCTGCCCACTTCTCATGATTCTAGCTGCTCCAGAACGCTGCACCTAGGGCACACAAATATGCCCTACTTCTGTGACACATTAGCCTCTTCTGTCACTATTCTTAGGGCCACTGAATCTGCCCACATACATTCACTCCTTGACTGATCTAGGGTTCTAAATGCATTGCCCTCTGTTTTTGCAATTTGTTCCTAAAATTGCACAGTCTTGGGTACCATTGTACAACCACTAACAGTCCTTGAATCCTCAAGGATATCTGTACTTTGACTGCTTCAAGTTAGCACTGGAAGCCATGCCTTTCGGCCTCCTTTTCTTGCCCAAAATATACTTGTGGCCTACCTTCCATAGCTCAGCGAAACCCTCCAGCAAACCTTGGCTGCCTTAGCATTGAAGAAGACCTCCTCAAGCGCTAACAAGTCACGGTCCAAACCCTCCTCTCTTGCTGCAGCTTCATGAGTCTCCCTCGATTGCCATTTTGAGATGTCTCACTTGGATCAGATCATGGTCTTCTCTAGTAGCCCTTCTTGGCCTTCTAGCTCGGCCTCCTCCTTGGCTACATATCGACAAGCCTCTTCGATCAAATGAGCACCCTCTCGCTTGATCCATCTAGGCTTGATCCTTAGCCTCTTTAAATAGCTTTTCCTTTAGTCTCTAGGAACCCTCTAGATCTTAGGCTAAGTCACATGACACGAGGACACGAGACACGGAGGACACGTAAATACGAGTATTCAATACGAAACGCAGCGACCTAGAAATAGGACACGGGGGACACGTTTTATATATATATATATATACCGAAATATAGTTTTTTATCCATATTAAATTGCAGGTTGTAGCTTATCTAATCAAATTAAAATATAATTACTTCTCAAAGTTCATAGTTCACTTTAAAAAAATAAATAGAATCACCTAAAAAAAACAATTAAAGTTAAACAATTATAATTTATAAATTCTAATTTATAAACTTATAATTTATAATTTATAAACTTATAAAGTTAACTCAGAAGTTAGAACTGTTATATGATTCAATATGTGCATACTGCATACAAATTGACTCTTGAGCAAAACAACTCAAATTGCCCCAGAGATGGAGCTGTTGATAACATGCAGTCTTGTTGTTTCTTACTGTTTGTTCACAAACCGCAATAATTATGCACTTTCAAAGGTCACAATAATCTATCACTGTCATATATGTGTTTCACTGTTTTATTTGTGGTCTCATAGATCCGTTAGAGTCTGTCGTGGATATTACTAAGAATTTTTCAATTTTAATTCAATATTCAGTTTGTTACAAATTGTTGGGGTGTCTTTGATGTGATTAATGACAATTGACAATTGTCACTTAAAAAGCATTCTGAATATATGGAACCTTGGAGCCTGTTTATATAATAAAAAAATGGAGGGGCCTCTAATTTAGCACAGAAAAACTACTCGGTTGCATCTCCACTCAAACTGGCGGCATGATTCATTATAATTTATTGGCCACCTTTGCCAAGCTGCACACCAGTCTTATTATGTCTTGGTTATGTATTTAGTATAACCATTGCAAACTCCTGATAGTTAGTTTACGGACATTGGATGACAAACTAAACTCACGGAGAAGCAATTTATATTCTCATCTGAGAAATTGACCTAGGTTTCAACTGACATTTAATCTTTCATGATATGTTTTCATTGACAAATTGTTAAAAGTTAGGAAAAACTGTAGCCACAGGTGACAGTACCCATGGTAACAAAGGAAATATACACAGTGAACTACACAACACTGACTTCATTTCACACAATAAGCATAGCTGCAGCCTGCATATATATATAAAAGGTGGTTTTTCATATTCTGTGGAAAGTTGAATGTTTCAGCTATCCCATATATGCATTCAGCTTCCTATATGTAACAGAAACCAGTCAGCAGACTCAACACTAAACATTACTCAACATTTAAGCCAAACTGATACCCCGACAAGGTTCACACTGTAGAAATTCCTATCCCTCGAAATACGTATTCAACCTGTTGAAATACGTTAGGGCAACGTATTCTACCAACCAAATATGCGTATTCCAAATTTAGGACACGACGGAAAACGTAGAATACGTATTCAATTTTTCATGACACGTTGAAAATCGTATTCGACACGTATTAGGGCCGTTTTCGTGTCCAATACGTAAAATACGGGACACGGGACCCTGGGGGACGTGTCCTGTGACTTAGATCTTAGGGTTTTAGTCCTCTTAGACCTTAGGAAATAATAATTTTCTTTTTAATTTCTTTTTAGATTTTAAACCCCTTCTTGGGTCTAAAACCCCTCTGCTTGGGTTTTTTGCCTACAAAGCCTTTTGTGACCAAACTTCTCACAAACCCAATTCCCAGGCTTGTCGAGTACCTCCCAAGCTACACAAATCAACACAATTCAACAGTCAAAAAATAATAATGAAAGGTACACTGGATTCAAGAGTGTGTTTATGATGGTCCATATATTAAAGATTTTTAAGGACGCTCACTGATAATAATTACAACTTCAGTTAGAGTGGAAGTTTAAAATAAAACACATACAGACCACTTTTTGTGAAATCTCATCTGCAAGATGTTGAATTTTGTAATTATGGATGGTCTTCATAATCAATATTTTAGCCCTTGATATATTTGTAATGATAAATATAAAGCATATTCTCCATGCTAATTGTCAAAAGAAAAATTTTAAGGCATGTTCTTCATGTCCTTTTCAAAAAGAGAAAATTTGAATTTTTGAAAGTTTAATTTTTGGCTCAAACAAGCCAAGTTGGTCCTAGTCCAAGAGGCACCCATTCGACCAGTCAAAGATGTACATATTAGGCACTCGACCTTCTCTCCTTGACATAATTTGGATCACACACAAGCAAGTATCCTTTGTTCATCAAGCGAAGGAGACAAAGGAAAAGGAAGGCTGAAGTTGACTAGAAGAAGACCAAGCTATCTCTCTCTCTCCACTAGCCCTTGCACGTGTGATCTGATCTCCTTCTGTGGCCTCACATGTGTGACAGAAAAGGACCGAATTTCTAAGGTGAACCAGAACTGCAGGACCGAGATTATTGGGTGCAGAAGCAAGCTGAAATTTGGCCCTAGCAGACCTAACCAAACCGAGTTCAGTGGGAAAGCTTATGACTTGACTAGGAGGTTGTTGGACCAAGTTTGATCAAGTCTACTTTGTTGGTTAGTTTGACCTTGTGGTTGACTAGATGATTTGGGTGTGTCTCTTGTTGAACTAAAGAATTTCTCTAAGGAAAAGGTTGCTGGGCTTTTCCCCCATGTGGGTTTTCGCAGGGTAAATGCTCGCGTTCTTGATTTGGCTGTCTGTTTATGATCCTAATGTCTATTGTTGAAGATCTTCTATGTAATTGCTTAATGATTAATGTGAATATGAAATAATCTAAAGTGAATATCATTAGAAGTAATTATCAGATAGAAGACCTACGAAAAATTTACATGGTATCAGAGGTATGTTATATGAGCAGCCTTAAAGAAGAAGAAGAGCAACCTTCAAGCTATCCTCTAGGGCTTACTCTACTCTAACCCTAGAAGTCAAGAAGTACATCACAAAAGAAGGCCAAGATATGCCTTCTTGTCTAAAGAAAATCTACACTCCTTTCTGCCAAGTCAATGATAAAATCATCATATATTGTTTAGGCCAAAAAAGTCTGTTGTAAAAGGAGTTCTAGTTCATGTATATACCATAGATATATCTGTGCCTCTGATCAAGATTATAAAGGAGGTTGAAGCCCTAAGCCTCAGTCCATTAAAGGATCGAAGACCTCAGGACCTTAAGAAGCCAAAATAAGCCTTACTCTGTTTCAATAGGTTGATGGAGCCTCAAAGCTTATGTCAGAAGGCCGAAAAGGCCTCATTTTCTATTGCAGGAAGTCGAAAACCTCAGATGAAAGATTTAGAGGTCGAAAAATGTCTCAGTCCTATCTCAAGAAACCTCAGGAGATTTGAAGAACTTCAAACAGTGTCCAAGAGTTGTCTCAGCTAATGGAAAAGCCAACTTACAATCTGGTTTGACCTTGACTTGGGTCACTGATGTATACCCTGTTCATCAAAGAGAAATCATGGAGCATAAGCTTGTAATGAGTCCATAAAAGTCATGAAGCATAAGCTAAGTTTTGGAGCATAAGCCAAGTGCATGAAATCTACAAAAGTTTGTTTCAATACTTGGTGTATGGAAAACACTGTGCATAGAAGAAGGACTGATATATCAATAGCAAAGTTAAAATGTTTTATGCAACTCATGATTACTCCTCCTTGAAGATTTGTCCTAGCGACTAAAACTGACAAAAGATACAAAGCACATTGTTTAAATCATAGTTTCAAGTATTCTATTGCAGAAGGGCTGCATGCAAAACACATCATAGTAATGGGATGACGAGTATGAGGCCTGAGAATACAGAGGTCAAGCAAAGTCTGCCAAAAATCTGAAGTTTGATGCTTGGGATATAAGGTATGTATTATTGCTCTCTTTGTTTACAGTGATTGTGCCTGGAATTTCAGTTAGAAGGAATGATCTCTAATAGCCCCGTCAATGAATATGCTTGACTTGTATATAAGTTGTTTCACAAGAGATTAAACAGGACTGTGATCTGCCCCAGTCAGATCATAGGACTGTGTCAAAGGTCTGATATATTGTCTCACAACAAGGGATCCTTGAAGGACAGTTATTTGATAAGATTCTCAAATGATCTTCAATTATGCTCGTAAAATATGCTATGAATCTGTAGCATGATGGTCTTCACAATTCAGATTGTGGCTCAAGGCATGATAAGGCAAAATAAGGGAAACATGTGATACATACACATGTGCTGAACTTTTGAATAACAAAACTATGTTTTCTTTGAAGATGTTGTTTTGTATGTGTTCAGAAGCAAGATGCTATTTGCTGTCATAAACTCTGCACTGAAAAATGGATTGAATACGCTGCCAACGTTGGTTGCTGATAGGGTATTTAAATACCAAAGAATGGGACCTATCTTATGAATTGTGGATGCCTAGTTCTGAGGTCTATTCTTTGCACATCAAAGCAATAAGGGAAAAAAATTACTGTCATTAATGTGCATCTAAAGAAAGTACACCTTGATGGAACAAGTTCGTTGAATATTATCTTCATTTTTGACATGGCAAGATTTCAATAAAATGGAAGCCGAGTTCCTCTTTCAAGTTTGAGATCAAAAGTTCTCTCAAGTAAGATGATTCATTTGCAGAACTTGACGTATACTCATTAATTCTACTGCTATGATAAGCTACTTGGGTTGAAAAAGTCAAAATCAATGTTCTGCTGAGAATACATATTTGCGAGAGTATCATTGCAAGTAATGCTGAAGCACTAACCAAGTATGCTCTCTTGAGAAAGATCTCTTGCATTTATTGGAGATCCTTAATATCTGGCTAAGTCTGATATATTCTTGATTATTTGTTGAGATATGGAAAGGAGAATTGGCACATTACCAAGTTTGTTGAGCTTGCAAGAGCTGACTAGAGTGATTAATTTCCATGATTTGCAACCTTTTCAGCATGGTCCTCATTTCCTTCTCATGATTTGTGTCCATGTTCTTAATGGGTCGAGCTTGGTTGAGTTGCATATCCTGTATTAATGGAGTTACTTAATGAGATCATTTTCAACCCTTTTACTTTCTGTTACTTCAACATTCGTTTTGACCCCTTCTTTATCTTTAAAGGCATCAATAAAGAGTCAAAGATTTTGTCAGGGAACTCTAAGAACCAATCCATAGCATCTTCAGTTAAGGTGGTAATAAAAGCCTCGTCCATACATCTTCATGATCAAAATATGAGTGGCTCTTGTTCATAAATTCTTGAGGTGTGTTTCTGCACTACAAGCACTGTTACCTTGAAAAAGAGGAATTTCGTCTATGGCTTTGACGACTTCATATGGAATATCACGAGGATAAACTTGAATGTTAGTAAAACTACAAGGAGCAAACAAGGCCATGATGTCTTGTTCACGAGCAATTGGATATTAGAGGGAGATCCTTGTTCAAGATTAACAAGAAATCTACAAGAAGAGGGCTTCTAGAAATTCTTGTAGAAAATGAAAGAAGTGGAGTCACCACTTGAACATGAATCTAACTCTAAAATCCAAAAGGCAAAAACCGAAAATTTAGTTGCGAAAATTGAGAATAGAAAAATGATGCTTGAAAATGTTGTGATGGTACCAGATTATGAGAAAGGTGATGATCAAGTGCTAGAGAATGCATTGATTGATGATTCAAAGGGATGGTGATGAAAGGAAAAAATGTCAGAAACCAAGAAGTTAAGAACCAAAGATGGTCTTGGAGAAAATGTCGTTGAAGCGCCCAGAAGAAGATAAACTTATCCCCGGCAACAATGCCAAAAAATGTTTGCAATGGTTGACGGATGAATGAAAAAGGTGTGGATGAAAATGTCGTAAAACCCAGGAACAGATAAATCTATCCTTGACAACGACGCAAAAAAAATGTGCCGATTGACAGGCTAAAGAAGATGATAATGAGAAGATGAAGATAATGATGAGTGAAAATAATGTCGTGAAAACCAAGGATCGCAAGATTGGTCCTCGACAGTGACACCAAAAAATGTTGTCGCTCAAATTGTACACGAGAATGCGACGACGCTCAGGGCAGGGTTTGTCACTTTGATCCCGATCCTCCCTTTTAAGCTTTTTCGCTATAGTAGGCTAGGTGGGGTAGTCCCTATGGATAAAATGATGAATTCAGGAGACACAAGTGAATGGCCTAGCAGCTTGGTCAAAGATAATTCGACAAGTTTAATTATCTAGCACAATTTGGTTAGATTTAGTGTTACTTGGGAGCGGGAGCAAAAGCGGGGAGTGGGAGCGAAAACGGGAGTGGGAGCGACATTTTCAAAAGCTCCCAGTTTGGGAGCGAATCCCGAAGCGATATATATATATATATATATATATATATATATATATATATATATATATATATATATTATATTTTGATACATATATGTCAACAAAAACATGTAGAATGATGAATTAGATATAAAAAACATAAAAAAACAGAGATTGATCATTGAACCATCAACCATATAACATCAATCATTTAGAAGTTATAATCTCGATTCTTCATCAACCACGTCCACAAGTTAGTAACATACAACATATTGAGTCTTGTAGTCATGAATCATGGTTCATCAATCTTAAAGTTTCAATTTCAAGCTTTCAAAATTGAAAATTCAATATATAACATTTATCATCATTAATCACCAAAGTTGTACTTGTAAGCTAAGTTTAACCATTACAAGAAATAATATCTAACATGAAATGAAATGTTATAAAATGAATTATGAAATGAAATGAAACAACTTTCACGAAGCATCATATTCATAATTTAGAATCATTACCAATGAGTTATAATTGCCAACTTCAAACTTCAAATTTAAATTGTCACAGTGATATATTGTTTACAAAAAATATCATTATGATATGAAAGAGTCAAGACTCAACAGTTATGAAAACTAATAGAAACTAGAAAAGACAAGTAAACTGTAAATCTATTATCTACTACTACATGTCGCCCTTGCCACGAGAAGTGTCTAATGTATGAGCAGGTCATGGTGGTCTTCTAGGAGTCTCCCGCACAGACCGATGACCAAAACCAGAAGGCACATGCCGTCGACGTGAGGGTGTAGATGGAGGCAGCAACAACAAAGGAACAAGACTCGGAACTCGAGCACTGCTACTGGATGGTGGAGGTGGCTTGGTTGTTGCTTCATCTTCCTCTCTTATAAGTTCCGCTTCCAGTTCTTCAAGATGTATAGTGCCATCCTCCAAATTATCATCCTCTGGGTGGTTGTCCCAAATTTTATATGTTGGATCCTCATAAGCCCGATCACAATAATGACTCAACAACCTCAAGTTGTAGTGCACATAAACCAAGCTTTCTGCCCGGTTTTCATTGAGTCTGTTTTTTTTCACATTATGTATGAAGCTGTAGTTGCTCCAACACTTCTCTGCAGAAGAAGTATTTACAACCTGTGAGAGAATTTTTTTGCCAATTTTGGCAAAAGTCCATGGCCGCCATATGATTCCCACCATGTGAGAGCATCAAATCTGTCTCTATCTTCCATTGCGTGAAAGGTACCAAACAAACCAGTGCAACTGAAGTATCTGCCTATTTCAAGACGCACGCTAGCACATTCCTCCCTGTCAGGTATCAACTTTTCTAATGCTTCCAAATATCTTGTAGATACCTCTTCATCTATATGGGGTTTGGCCCTAACCCGACCCCTTGGTGCAGGTTGGCCCAACCAAGATGTAGAGTAGTATTTTGGCGTAAGGATATACACCAAGCAATGTGGTGGAACATAAGTTTATCCCACCGTACACACAATCGTGAATCAGTTTATATAAGTTGGGATCATTGTTATGAACAATATCTTTTATTTGCCCCAACATGGTATCCATCTGCTCATACACCTTGCCAATCACTGGTTTATCTGTATCTGCAAACCGAATCATGTGATAAATGGGCTTGGTGAAATCCAATACTTGCCTCACACGTGCCCAAAACATACCATCAAGAGCGGCCTCCTCCACCTGTTCAAAACCTTGTCTGTCAGCTGCATTTGTAGCCCTTTCTTTTAATATGTGCCAGTGTGGACTTGATACCATGCTAGCCAATGACTCTCTTACCTTCAAAAGGTGCCTGAAGGTGAGGTAATAGCTACCAAATCTAGTCCTCGCAATCTTCAACAACTCCAATCTTGAGTGACTGCAGAAAAGGCCATGGGTATTGCTATGATTTGTAATAAATTTTATCATTTGTTTGCCTTTCTTGTACAAATCACCAATCCATTTGTATTATACGTTTTTGTTCTTAACAATATCATGTATCAAAAGGTTCATTGTGTGAACCAAACACCCAGACCAAATTATGTTGGGGTATTTATCCTCAATAATTGCTCCCGCTGCCTTACAATTAGGAGCATTATCAATGATGACTTGGATGACATTGTATGGCCCAATACTGTCGATTGTTTCAAGTAATGGTTCTGCAATGTTGATGGCGGTCTTGAACTTGTCTGAGTAATCATATGTTGAAAGAAAGATGGCACCACTAATAGACACATCAAGAACATCTATCAATGGCTTGCCTTTTACATTTGTCCATCCATCAAATACAATGGACACCCCATGGTTAGTCCAAAAATTTGTCATTCTATTCAAAGAATGTGATATTTTTGCTTTTTCATGATCAAGTCCAACAATTCTTGCCTTGTCATACCCAGGGCTCTTGTATCCTTTCGGGGCATCATTTATGGCAGAAACCATTTCGTGCCAATAAGGTGAGCGAAGAACATTGAATGGCATCCCACATGCATAGAGAAACCTGTAAACTTTTGGTATCCCACATGCATAGAGAAACCTGTAAACTTTTGAATCTACATCATTCCTACACCCTTCATCAAGGAAATCTGATATGGTTCTACGCCTTAACCTGGTGACCTTGTGCCTCCATATCCACTGCCTTGGGAGGATCCTGAAGGAGTTCTTTGTGCATGTGATTGTGAGTTTGGTTCAAAGAAACCCTTTGATTTTTTAGATTTGTATTGGGCTTCCTCCTTTTCCCTTATGTATTTGGCTCTATCTGCTGCTGACACACCTGTACAAATTTTGATTCCTATTTGTTTATCTCCATCCCATGGCATTTTCCCACAGAGGTGTTTTTTGGCATGGGTGTATGAACCTGTGTAATTATTGTTGCAATGGGGGCAATGAAATTTAGTGGTTCCACCCCCTTTCCCTGCTTCAGGCCTGTTAACGTATTTCCATAATGGGGTTTGGTCTTGCTTAGTTTTTTGAGCTGACTCATGTTCACTCTCCTCCAGCTCCTCCTCACTGGGGTTTTCATCAAATCCACTATGTCCCCCTTTTTCATCCCCTTCTTCATTTTCAATTTCAACCCTCCTTTTTCTACTCTCCAACACCATAATAACCAAAAAAGGAACCAAGAAGAAGAAAATGCCAAGAAATATAACCATGATGTTTGAAATTTGAAGTTTTGAATCTGCAAAATTTAAAAAAATGGAATGGGAATGGGAAATACAGAAAAAATTATTTATTTCTTTAGGATAATTTAATAAACATTAAAAAAAAATTGCTAGACACTCTATTCAATATTGTAGAGCCTACCTCTTGAGTCTTTGGCGTCCAATCTCCCCTTGCAAACTTACTTTCTCTTGCTCTCTCACTCTCTTGCTCCTTGCTCTCTCTTGCTCTCTCTTTGCTCCTCACTCTCTCCTTGTTCTCTCTTGCTCTCTCCTTGCTCCTCACTCTCACCCTCTCTCAATCTCAATCTCACTCTCACTCTCACAATGATGAAATGAAATTATGAAACCCTCCCTCCCTCCTTTTATTTCCAAAAAAATCATTTCTTTTTTGTTCGCCCAATTTTTGTTTTTTGTTTGTTGTTCATTTTATTTATTATTTTTTCTTTCTTCTTTGGGTTATTTGTTTAATTTAATGTTATTCTTCTTGTTTTGTTTGTTTCATTAAATTGTTGTCACGCAGTTCGCTCCCGGCGGTCGTTTTCGTTGTTCCGGGAGCAATTTTTATAGCTCGGGAGCTGTCGGGTGTGATCGCTCCCTGACCGCTCCCGGAGTGATGGGAGCGACGCTCCCTGCTTCGCTTCGGAAATAGGCAGGGAGCGCAATTTTTTTTACGGGAGCGCGCTCCAGACCTGCTCCCGAGTCGCTCTCGCCCAGAGCGTGGATTGGGAGCATGATCGGGGGGGGGCGCTCCACCGCAACACGGGTTAGATTTAAAGAATTTTAGGTGTGAGACCACTGCCTTTATGAATTATTCATTTGCGCAATAGAGATTAAATTCCAAGTCACTGCATGAACAATTGCTGCGAGGATGAAATCTATCTTATATGAGATGCGACACGTAGAACAAAGTGAGATGCAAGCTCTTGGTTAATTTTAGTTAGAATGCCTATTCTAGGTGAATCCTTTCTCTCAATTGTTTTGAAGTTAGTCACAAATGTAGGTTAGAGAGAAGCCCACAAGAAGGAGGCTATGGACTCATTAACGATATCCTCCCATGAGGTTCTAAACACCCAAGTGCCCCCGTTCCTACAGGGGATTGCCCACAAGAGAACTGCAAGGTCACTTGTGTTAACCACAAATAAGGGTCTAAACTTTGCAAGTTGGATGAGAAAGGCGTTCCTATCTTCTTACAACCAAGCTTATGCTTGGAGGTTCATTTTATTAATGCACTTCTAGTCCCATAATGAAATGCAAAATGATTAGATTAGGTGATTAAGAGAAATCAATCCTCTAGATCACAAATTGCACAAATTACAAGGTTGCCAACAAGGAGTGCTTTATATGCTTCAATGTGATTACGATGTTAAGATGAAAACTTAGGCACAATTAACTTTAAGCACAAGATTTGCAAAAAATAGCAATTTTAAACAACACATTAAAACTAAGAGAAAAAGTTATTATGAATCCCAATTAGGGCTCTTTAATCAACAATGAACTCTAAGGTGTTTATTAGACTTCTTATTAAGACTCATTGAATTTCTTTTCCACTTATATAGCTTATGCAATTAGAAACAAAGGAGACTTCAATATTCTTTTGAGCTCAACAGATTTAAAATATGAGAGCAAATGAGAAACCACAATGAAATTGGAAATATTGCGAGCACTGAAATGCAACCAACGTAATTAGCAATGAAATGTTAGAGACATGCAAATGCAACTAGATGCAAGAATGAGTCAGCTTATCCTCGAGATGCAATTAGTTCACCAACTATTCATCACAATGTTTCACTTTGAAAAATGCACCAGACCTCAGTAAATCAGATCAGATTTGCCTTGACTATGAGATCAGTTCCAAAAATGGTATTAGAAGCCAACAAACAGAAGAAAGATTAATCCTTTAATTAATGTGTGTTAACTTCTTAGGTTCTTAAACTTATTAAGGTGAATTCTAGGATATTTTTATGGAAATTGAATGATCTGCACACTTAACCTAGTTAACAAGTTTGCATGTGTTTGTTTAGGCCCAACCCACATGTTTTGACATGCTGATATAAATCTCAGAATGCATTTATTCCAAACATAAAGAGTGTTTCTACTATTTCTTTACTTTTCTAACATCTGATAATTAATGCTAAAATTATTGCAAGCATTTAACGCAAGAGACATTAGATTTTGGTCAAGCTGACCCCATAAAAAACCCCAGAGTCTCTTGGGGAAACCAGTCTTCAAAGGAGGATTTTATTGCTTGAGAAAATTTAAATAAGTACATAAAGCACAATACTTATCTCCTTTTTTGCTGTAGCATTAATTGCACTCATTCTGGAAATTTTTGCCCACTGAAATTTCAGATTTCCACAAAATTTACATGCTCTGAAATTTAGCAAAATAGCTCTGCCTAGCTCCTTGGAATTAGTTCCCAGAATCTGCTTCGAAATCTGTGCTAGAAGTTGCCTCAAATTCTGTGCAAATAGCTGACTGTAACTCCTCAAAAATCGTGCCAAAGAGTTGCTGAAACCTACCTAAAAAACCATGTTACCTGTGACTGACAGTTCCAAAATTCGTGCTTCAAATATCGGCCCAGACCGGCACTCCAACTCGAATTTCATGCTGGTTTTCTCCTTGGTTTTCATGACTCCTACCTTGATTTTTGCGTTGTTCCTTGAAATTTGTACGACCTCTCTTCTCAATTTTCGTGCCTTCTGCTCTTTGAAAATTATGTTGCAAGTACAAATCTCCTCCTAGAAATTCGAACCCTCCTTTTTCTGTTGCAATTTCTCTTCCTCCTTGAAGTTTCTCTTCCCCCGATGCTCTCTCTGAAGTGAAAAATGATTTCCCTTTTCCCTTTTTTGTCTCCTTGGAAAAGATTGAATCCCTAAACCTAGGATTCAATGGTTGAGATTTCATCCTCAAATCTCAAGTTGTGTGGTTGAGATCATTTCTCCTAAATGACACCCCTAATAGATTGGCCCCATCACTTAAAAGTCTCCTAGTATTTTTTTCAAATTATGTACTTTTTCTAATTTTTCTCATAAAGTGATTTTTGAATTTTTCACCTCACTTTAATATTAGAAAAATACACTTAATACTTTACACACAAAGTCACTTTATAAAGTACAAGTGACTTTAATATTAGAAAAAATGCATGGTTCAACACTTCTAGGAACTTTTTCCACCCATGACATCAATATAACTCATAAATGTCATCAAGACAAAAGTCATTAATGTGCTCACTAGGCTAAAATGGATAAAAGCCTAGTAACACCTCTCCTTGGTACTATTTTCAACACTCCTTACCGAGGAAAGTGTTGCTCACCACTCCTATCCTGTCTCTGAAAAATACATGCTTGCCCCTTGACAATGATTTGGTTAGAATGTTTGCTATCGTTCATCAGTGGTGTTGATTTTGGGTAGCATCGGATATGCTCTAAACTTGAAATTTGGTGGAAAGGCTAAGACACATGAGATCTCAAGACCCATAAATCGTTTGGAGAAATTATACCTGGATGAGGAGTTATTAAAATAATTAATATTTTAATGGGTTCCTAAGTCTAAATTTAGGAAAATAAAAATATCAATGGGTATTAATAAAGATAAAGGTGAGAAGCTTCTAAGAGACGAGGATCAAGTCTGTTTTAATCTTTAGTCGTTGATTAGAGACTAAATCTCGGCCGTTGCTTCATCAACAGGAAAAGTATAAGAGAAGACTTGGGGATCATTTGGAGTGAGATCAACAGATACTCAGTATCCCATGGAAAATCGGTTCTCAAAGAGAAGGAGATCAACTTTAGAGGGAGAGTTGCAGGGTGGAGGAAGAGGAGGGCATCAACAACAGTCAGTGACTGAGGAGGAGGTGACGCAGGGACATTGAGAGACAGCGCAAAGGGAGATGCAGTCCAGGGAGAGCAACCCTCACGCAGGTTGACGCAGAGGGACGCTGAACCACGCAGAAGTGACGCAGAAGTGGGAGAAGGGTCTCCAAGGTGTCAGAAAGTTTCCAGGGGAAGGTCTTAGGTGTTTTCTCTCAGTTTCTCTATAAAATCATTCCTTGTAAAACGATTGTTGTTGAAGATTAATAAAACCATTATCTGTTGCAGCGGTTTTCCCACATTGGGTTTTTCTGGGGGACAATTGTCAAAAAACAACTACGTTGATGTCATTGGTTCTTGTGCATGTATATCGCTGCTATTTTCTCTGTTTAATTATGTGATAACTGTAGTAGAATTTATTTTAATGTTTGCTAAAGGGATTTTGTAAATAGCTTATTGTGAAGAATAAGTAGGGAAAATAAATCAGTTGCTGTAGGTGAATTTTGGGTTGAAAAGTTTCACATTGTATCAGAGCAGAGATCTGGCAACATGAGAGAAGAGTCGGCTATGGGTCAAGAGCATGATGCAGAGGTGTCAACTCAAAGGGACTCACGCAGATTTCCAGAAGAAAGCACAAGGGACATGGATCACGATTATTCTATGTTAGCTTCCAGACTAGAAGAAGTATTCGCTTGCCTAGCAAGCTCTGCCTCCTCTGAGGTTTGGTATATAGATAGTGGAGCTTCTTGGCATATGACAGGAATTCGAGAATGTTTTTCAAATTATCAGGAAGAAAGGATGAATTTTTAGATCACCATGGGAAATAAGGCAAAGTGTACCCCCGTAGGAAGAGGTACTGTAGTCTTTCAAACTGAAGCAAGAGAGTGGCTTCGGGCAACCAATGTGTTGCATGTGCCAGGATTGGGGATGAACTTACTCTTTGTATCTCAACTTCAAAACAAGGGCTATAACGTTTTCTTCATTAAGGAGAAAGTATATGTCAAACACCCAAGTTGGAAAAGGAAGACCCATATTGGAATCAGAAGTAATAGGCTGTATAGATTATAGCTAGAATCTCCAATGGCATTGGTAGGGAACAATGGAGATAAAGACTTGAATGAATTATGGCACAGAAGGATGGGACACTTACACCATGGGGCTCTGAGTATTCTTAGGAAACAATATTAGGACTTCTAGAATTAAGTACTGAACAAGATGATGTATGCAAAGGGTGCGCTCTAGGCAAGTATGCAAAAGCAACATTTTCCAGAAGTAACAATAGAGCTAAGAGTTCTAGGATTGATACACTCAGACATTTGCGGACCTATGTCCACAAAAGCTCTTAGTGGTGCCGAATACTTCGTCACCTTCATCGATGACCATTCCAGGAAGACTTGGATCTACTTTCTGAAAACCAAGGATGAGGTTTTTGGTTGATTCAAAGAGTTCAAAGCTCTAGTAGAGAATTTGACGGGAAAGAAGATAAAAGTGTTGCACTCAGACAATGGTGGATAATATGTTGACAAGGACTTTACTGATTTTTGTGTTAGGGAAGGCATTAGAAGAGAGTGGACAACTCCCTATAATCCGGAGCAGAATGGAGTAGTAGAAAAGGAAAAACAGGACTATTGTGGAAGCAACTAGGGCAATGCTGTATGATTAGAATATGCCCAAATTCCTGTGGGCAGAAGCATGCAACACGATAGTTTATGTCTAGAACAGGACTCCACATAGGGCATTGGGCAAAATCACTGCGGAAAGGTTCTTCACTGGGAAGACACCTGAAGTCAGTCATTTTAGGATATTTGGGAGTTTAGCGTATTGCCGTATACCCAAAGAAAAGAAAAAGAAAATAGATCAAACTGCCGAGAAAGGATATTTTGTGGGATATAGCAAGAATGCTAAGGCATATAGAGTCGATCTTCCAAGGAGTAGGAAGGTAGTAGTTCGGCAAGATGTAAAGTTCATGGAGGACAAAGCTTGTAGGAAGTCCCGAGAAATGCCTTCTGAGGAGCAGTGAAAAGATGATTCATTGGTCCAACCACTTCGACAGCAGAAACTAGTACCAACAATTCCCATAAAGGCAAAGCTTCAGAACAGGAGGAATCTCAGGAAGAGGAAGCGCTGATAGATGTACCCACTACCAGTGGAAGAACGAGTCGGGAACTCCTACAGATTCTACGGGATGCAAAGGACTTCATTGGTGCAACCAGGAATGATAAAAGGGAGCGAAGACAGCTAGACAGATTCCAGGCCCTAGTAGCTCAGGTTGGGGAACCCTCTAGTTTTCAGGAGGCCGTTCAACGTCAAGTTTGGGTAGATGCTATGGTAGAGGAATATAGTTCTATAATGGTCAATGATGTCTGGGAAGTGGTACCTAGGCCTCAGGACAGGTCAGTGGTAGGTTCAAGATGGTTTTACAAAGTCAAATATGCTGCAGACGACAGTGTGGAGAAATACAAAGCCAGGTTTGTGGCTAAGGGGTACGCTCGAAGGAAGGGATAGACTACGAAGAAACAAATGCCTCAGTAGCCAGGTATACTTCTATTAGAACTGTGATATCCCTTGCAGCACAGATGGGGTGGTAGACTCACCAGATGGATGTCAAGACGATGTTCTTGAATGGGGTGATAGAAGAAGAAGTATACATTGAACAACTAGAAGGTTTTGAGACACATGAGAAGAAATCTCATGTATGCAGATTAAAGAAAGCTTTGTATGGGTTTAAATAGGCACCTAGAGCATGGTACGGTCGAATTGATGGCTACTTGCAGAAGATGGGGTTCGTCAAGAGTGATGCATATCCTAATCTCTACTATCTTGTCGTAGAGAATGAGCCTCTAATGCTGCTGTTATATGTGGATGATCTTTTTCTGATAGGATCATCCGGGCTCATCAAAGATTGCAAGAAGAACCTAGCCACAAAATTCGACATGAAGGATTTGGGACAGATGCATTATTTCATGGTGTTGGAAGTTTGGCAGCAGAAGGGCGAGATCTTCCTTGGACAAGGGAGATATGCTACAGAGATCTTGAAGAGATTCAGGATGCAGGACTGTAGACCTATGGCTACTCCAATGATCACCATTTGGAAGAAGATTAATGCATCAGAAGATAAAGACATTGGTCCCATCTTGGACAAGCAACTTATAGGGTCCTTGATGTATCCGGTCAATACTAGGCCAAACATTTGTTACACTGTCAACACCCTTAGTCAGTTCATGGTGGAACCCAAGAGGGCGCGCTGGGTAGCAGTCAAACATGTTCTCAAGTATATACAAGGAACAATCGAGCATGGACTATTGTACACCCAAGGCAATGACACCAGAATGAGTGGGTTCAGTAACGCAGATTGGGCTGGAAATTTAGTAGATCGGAAAAGTACAACTGGGTACTGTTTCAACATTGGATTAGGAATGACCTCTTGGTGTAGTAGAAAATAGAAATCTGTGGCTCTGAGCTCAGCTGAAGCAGAATATATGGTAGCTAGCATAGCTTTGTGCGAAGCCATATGGCTTAGGAAATTGCTTGTGAATCTATTCAGGAGAAGGCTGGAAGTGACCAAGATTTTGTGTGATATTTAGAGTTGCATCAAGCTCTCTGAGAATCCAATATTTCATGATCGGTCGAAGCACATCGATATGAGGTGTCACCTTGTCAAAGACTGTCCAACGAGGGGTAGTACAATTGAGGTACACTCCTACAGGAGAACAGGTGGCAAACATCCTCACCAAGGCTCTAGGAAGAACAAAGTTTGTTTATTTTAGGGAGAAGATGGGGATGGTGAAGAATCCATTTCAGTAGTAGAAATGGATAAGTATCAGGAGTTACAATGCAACAGTTAGCAGTGGCAGTGCTATGGGTAACATGATGCAACATGTTGAGAGGGAGCTGCAGTATAGATGTAGCAGTGGCAGTGGCAGTGTTATGAGCAGCAGTACAGGAAGCAACAGTGTAATGTATGTGGGGCAGCAAGCCAAGCATCAACATAGAGTAACGATGCGGAGGACCAGTGTGATGCTTCTATGGTGAAGCATTGTTAGAGCACATTCCTCGCTAAGAGAGAGTGTTAGTTTTGGGTAGCATCGGATGTGCTCTAGCCTTGAAATTTGGTGGAAAGGCTAAGGCACATGAGATCTCCAAGACCCAGAAATCGTTTGGCAAAATTGCACCCGAATGAGGAGTTATTAAAATAATTAATATTTTTAATGGGTTCCTAAGTCTAAACTTAGGAAAATAAAAATATTAACGGGTATTAATAAAGATAAGGGTGAGAAGCTTCTAAGAGATGAGGATCAATTTTGTTTTAATCTTAGCCATTGATTAGAGACTTAATCTCAGCCGTTGATTCATCAATAGGAAAAGTATAAGAGAAGACTTGAGGATCATTTGGAGTGAGATTGGCAGATATTTAGTATCCCAAGGAAAATCGATTCTCAAAGAGAAGGAAATCGATTTCAGAGGGAGAGTTGCAGGGTGGAGGAAGAGGAGGGCATTAACAGCAGTAAATGACCGAGTAGGTGACGCAGGGACATTAAGTGACAACGCAGAGGGAGACGCAACCCTCACGTAGGTTGAGGCAGAGGGACGCATAACCACGCAAAGTGACGCAAAAGTGACATAGAAGTGGGAGAAGGGTCTCCAAGGTGTCAGAAAGTTTCCAGGGGAAAGTCTCAGGTGTTTTCTCTCAGTTTCTCTGTAAAATCATTCCTTGCAAAGTGATTGTTGCTGAAGATTAATAAAACCCTCATCTGCTGCACCGGTTTTCCCACATTGGGTTTTTCTGGGGACAATTGTCCAAAACCAACTATGTTGATGTGATTGGTTCTTATGCTTGTATATCGCTTTTATTTTCTCTATGTAATTATGTGATAACTGCAGTAGAATTTATTTTAATGTTTGCTGAAGGGATTTCATAAATAACTTATTGTGAAGAATAAGTAGGTAAAATAAATCAGTTGTTGCAATAGAATTTCCGGTTATAAATTTTCACAAGTGGATATATACTCAAGCTTCATTGCCCCTCGCTGAACCCAGACTCTGAAGAAGTGGTATCTTTTAACTGGTCATGAAATACTGGATTCTCAGAGAGTTTAATAAAACTCTAATTATCACAATAAATCGTAGTTGTTCTCAACATTTGACCAAATAATCCATGAAGCACCTTCCGAAGTCATAATGCCTCGCACCCTACTTGACTAGCTACCATATACTCTGCCTCACCTTGCTTCTCAAGCATATAAGCTTATTTGAGCCTCTCTTGTGACTATGCTTTAGGAATCACTCCTTATCTGATCATTGATCTATTCATCATTGTGATTCCTCTTATATCGGGTCTCCTCCCATCGGTGAAAGTCCATAAAGAGTAGGGAGCCTTCACTGAGGTGACAGTGGGCTATCACCCCATTGTTATCCCTTGACCTAGTAGTTGTTCTATAGGATCCCCTCCTACGAACCCTGCTAGTTTGAGCGGTAGCACTGCCTTCATGGTGTGCACATTTGTGCCATCAATACTTCTAAGCCAAAAAAAATGTTGTCCACTCAATCTATATGTAGAAGGATTGAGTTTAAACCAAGCCGTTGTAGATATATAATCTCAACTGCTACCTTTCCAATATGTCCTTTCAAGTAGTCAAGTCATATCTCAAACGAATGCCAAATTATCAAAATCAGAGTTACCCATGCATTATAGCCTTTAAGATGTCATGTCTTGCTACTAACTCCCTCTGAGATCAACATTCCTTTGTATGATCCTTCTTCATACTAGAATTCTTCTTCATACTTTCTGGCTTTCAAGTATCGATCAATGTGGAGTGAACTAACAAGCTTCAAGATCATATCTGTGATAGTTTATGTAGCTTCCTTTGAAGTTGCCCATCTTTCATTCTTCAATAGACCAAATTGGATGTTGATCAATATCATCATGTGTTCTGCTCATCCATCATATATCTATATATCAGATAATCATATGGAAGAGTTCCAAAACATATCATCTTACTCACTTATCATGCTTCTATATAAAAGGAAGAGTTCTTTCATATTCATCATGCTTATTTATGTCGAGCAATTGAACAAAAGAGTTTTGTTCAATCTTATCCAAAACATATCATGCTTGTGTTCCCAAGCATATTTTTGCAACGAGCTCTTCTTGCAATATTACTTGAAGACATGAATTTTACTTAAAGATATACATACCCTTTCCTTTATGCTTTCATGTAGTATTCTTTCTTTTGAACGAGACGCATCTTCCCATGGGGATGATGTTTAGAATGATGTTCAAGATGAGATTCCTTCTCTAAGATGAGAAGTGCTCAATCATATCTTCATGCTGCAGCTCTTGTGAGATTCTTCGATGCAAGCTTCCATAATTTTGGTAGAAATATACTTTTTGTCATGTTACAAAGATTCTTTCACATAGTGAAGAACCTTCATAATGACTATCAAGGATCCTTGTGATCCTTTCTAGTTAGTAGACTGCTTCTATAATGATGTGAATGCGACAATGTAACTACATAAATGGTGGAGTGCTCGATGGTCCAAAATCATCTATCTTTGCTTGATGATTGCTACCAATGAGATGCAACTAATGGTGTAAACTCTAATCCTTCTAATGCCTTTATGCTTCTTTCCATGATGCCATGCTTCAAAAACCAAACTACTTCTACAAATGCAACTATAATTGCCATCTTCTAATGAAAAAAAAACATATTGTAAGCATACATGATAGAGGGGGAGAACTTCAATAATATAGATCCTTGGTGTCTTCATTCTTCAGCTTCTTTTCGGGTTCTTCATTTTCTTCAGCTGTATGTGCTCCACTTCTTTCCTTCCTCTTATTATTCCTTTTATTTTGCGGGTCTTTAGGACAATCTCTCTTAAAATGTCCATATTCATTGCATCCAAAGCATTGCACTTTGGACATATCTAGATTTCTTTGTGGCTAATTGATGTTCCTTTGACAAGGTTCAAACTTTCCTTTCTTCTTCTTTACTTTGGTAGCAAAAGCTTGAGACTTTTCATTTGATTTGGTGTCATCCTTTGACTTCAATCTTGTTTCTTCTATCATACACAAGGAGCATATCTAATCAAAGTTCGAAGTGTCCTTTCTTGAGTAAGTACTTGTCACAAAACTACACCATTCGGGGGGTAATGCATTGAGTATACAAGTTATTAATTTAGAATCAGAAAAAACTTCTCCAAGCCCTTGTACTTGATCCCTTAATTGTGAGTCCTTCAAGAGATATGAGGTCAACTCTTCATTCTTCAATAACCTTGTCTTGTAAAGCTTATTCCTTAGAGATATTTTTTGACCTGTAGTGCTTACCGAATACAATTTCACCAATTTCACCAATTTGTCATATATTGCCTTAGATGTGCCCAAATTTGCCACAAAAGGAATAAGATGATCCTTAATGGATTCAATGAGAATCCTTTGAGCTCTCACTTCTCCTTTTATGTATTTGGCCCGTTCTTGAGACTTATTTTTCTTTGGTTCTGCAACTTTGCCTACAATATGGTCCATGACTTCATTTTGTACAAGTATCAAATCTATTATTTTCTTTCATGCTTGAAAGTTTGTAGACCCATCAAGCTTATTGCCTTCCTTACAAAAGGAAGTCATTTGATTTGAAGATTGAGCCATAGAGTATAATGTAGTACTTACTTGATCTAAGAGTGTCTAGCTTGATAAAGAGATCTTCAAATACCTTGATGTTCCCAAGACTTCCAAGAAACTTCAAATATGCCCTAGAGTGATGACTTGTAGGATACCTCCAACAATATTGTCTTTAAGCTACTTCAAAGAGTGTAGGTGATGATCCAAGGATTCTTGATGCTTCCTTGTCCTCCAAAGAGCCTTCAAAATGATAATCTTCCAAGAGAGAGAGAGATCGATGTTCTTCTTTAAGATAAAATGCCTTCATTGGAGGAGTAGTAGCCTTCCTTCAAGATGATCCTTTTTGAGTCCTCTTCTTTGTATCCTTCCTTATGTCCTTCTTTATGTCTCCTTATATCCTTCCTTGTGTCCTTTCTGCAAATGATATCCACCAGGGTATCTTATATGAATGTTTTCTCCTTATGCCAACAATAATGATCTTCAAGTTGCCTTCTCTTTCACCTTAGCTCTCATGCCATGTTGAGAAATCGATAGGGGCAACAATTAGGGTGATTTCTATTTACTTGATAATTGCTTGTGAAGTTATGATGTCTTCGTATTACTTTATTATGTTCTTTTCATCAAATAATTACCAGAACCATAAACAATGAAGATCACATATAGACAATGGACACAAGATGTAGGGTTTAAGCCAGGGCAAAACCCCTCCAAAGGGGAAATCCCAAAAAAATCTTCTCTTCTTATAGAATCGGATCAAATGAGAAATCCAAGACCTAAACTTCAAGACCCAGAACTCCAACAAGACCCAAGTCAGCCCTCCTCTCGTGCTCTTCTAACAAGTCAAAGTCAACTCAAGTCAAAACCTTCCAAACTAGCTCCAACTTTAGAATTTCGGCCCCTAGCTTTAGAATTTCAGCCCCCCAGCTTCAGAATTTTGGACCTACTGTGAATCTGTAACTTCGGCCCTACAACAGCTTCAAAGTTTCGCACGTGAGAGATCTAGCGTAGATGCTTCGATTTTCCTTCCTCCTTAGACTTCTCTTCCTCTCTCTTGATTTCTTGCTCTTCTTGAATTTCACACTTCTTTTCTTGGAGATTGAACTTGCTTGCTTGGTGCTTCAAATGAGGTCGAATCTGTGTCTATTTATACACATCCAGGAGGTCGAATTATCCCGTCCAAGGCTGACTTGGTCTTGTTGTTGCACAGAATGTCTAGGCACCATGGCAACGACTCAAATCGGGCGCTGTCACCCTGATCCCCAATCTCTCAGTTTAAGCTGTCTCCCTACAACAGGCTAAGGGAGGTAGACCCTATGGAAAAATGGAATGAAGAAGAACTAGTCGAGAACCAACCAGTTTGAGAGACACAATGAAGCGATCAAGTACTTGATTAAGATTTAGCAGGACTTATAGGATTTGATTAGATTTTAAACGATTGATACCAGTGCCTTATGGAGTCAACGATCTTGTTAGGGAAATTAAGACCAAGTAATCGATTAGCAACTGCTGCTTAGATGAATGACTATCTTATATGAGATCAGATCCTAAAACTAATGTGAATCCTTCAATCCTTTCTGTGTTGAGCCTGGTTTCGTAGTAATTGGCAGAGGGAAAATAAGGCGAAGCACACTAAGGCGTGATTAACGATACCTCTCCTGAAAATCTAACATACTCTGTGCCTCCGGTGCTGCAGAGAGCTGTGGCTCTGACGACTGCAAGGTCACCGTTTTAAGTACTATTAAAAATAGGCTTCTCAAGTAAGGATTGATGGGTACTTATCTCTCTATCGACCAAGCTTATGCTTGGAAGTACATTTTAGTTATGCAGAACTAATTTAATATGCAAACACACGAGATGATTAGAAGATGAGATGAAGTTAGATTCAAGGATGAAAAATGTTTATGCTACAATCTGATTCAGAGTTATATATCAAAGCCCTTAATTGTCAAAATGAATGTTCACTTCCATAGACAAAGATTGAAAGATAAACTTCTTAGCAATATCACAATTAGACCACAAACTTATTTCAAATTTTCTAGATTCTTTCAAATGCAGTTATAACTCAAAGAGAACAAAAACGTCTTCACAAATTAATATTAGATGCTCGAAAAATATTCAGATTATGAAACAAAAGATATGCATTTTATCACAATTCCATGACAGAGTACTTAATTTTCAGAAATTAGTTTTTAGGACAGTAGTAAGAAAAACTTTATGACAACAACAATATGACAATGAAAACAATAAGCTATCAATGATATCTTTATGCAAAAGAATTACCGAAAATTTTCCAAATTTGCCTACATGAATTATCAAAAAAATTTGAGCATGTTATGATGTGATTTCCAGAATTATATTAGATCTGATATACTTATTATAGCCAGCAATTAAAACATGAAATGAGCCTAATGATGAATGTTCAACTCAAGAAATCAATTCCTTAATGTATTAAACAACTTAGGAACTGATTTTAGGCTAATCCACATGAAATTTTGCCACTGTTATATTTCAGACTTCAGAAACAGAATTATTTAGAGATAACAGTCACCCAAAATGTAGATCTAGGCCAAATTTTTGATACACATCAAACATAAATGACTTGTTAATGTATTTAACAATTTTTTTAGTTAATTTCAAACCATTTAGATGTGTTTTTCATCACTATTAGAAAGGTATATGACTGCTGTAGCAAATAGTAAGGAAAAAGATGGTTTAGAGATCAAATCCTTAGGCCCTAGGCTTTGAAGATCACTTGCCCAAGTTGCCCAAAAAATTTCAATACCTGAAACACAAATTTTTACCAAATTTTTTGCAAAAACCTACTAATGATTAACTTCATAAAAACAAATATTCAAATTAGAAATGGAGCAAGGGGAGTCTAGGGCCAATGAGAGCTAACACTAGGCCCAATAGAACTAGCGTTGGGCTAGAAGAAGGCAGATTTGGTCTTAAGAGCCCCAAAACTTGTAACCCTTGTTCTGAAAAAAATTATTTTGCTTCAGATCTTCAGATTTATTGCAAAATCCTTAATGGCTAGCCTTGCAAAAATATTTGGGACAAGATATTGCCCTCTAGGGCCTAGATTTGTCTCAAAACCTCCAGATCTGCTTGAAAAAATCTCAGATTTGAAGATTTACTTGGCTGATTTCCCAGATCTATTCCTGCAAACAATCTTTGAGCCCAAATTTTGCCCTCCAGGGTCTAGATTTAGCCCAGATCTGAAGATTTTTTTGGCTGATTTATCAGATTTATTCTTGCAAACAATCTTTGAGCCTAGATTTTGCGCTCTAGGGTCTAGATCTAGCTCAGATCTGAAGATTTTCTTGCCTGATTTCTCAGATCTATTCCTGCAAACAATCTTTGAGCCCAGATCTTGCCCTCCAGGGTCTAGATCTAGCTCATATCTGAAGATTTTCTTGGTTGATTCCTCAGATCTATTTCTGCATAAGTGAAAAGAGAAAAACCCAATATCCAATATGTACAAAAATAGAGAAAATCCCAAAAACCCAAGTGTTAAAATTCAAAATTATGTTAGAAAATTTCAGATCTACACAAGTAAATAACAGATCTATGCAAATAGTTTACAAATCTATCAGATCTGAGAAGTATGAGTCCAACTCTGCTCCCAGATCTAATAATCTATGGCTCTTAATAGCCAGATCTATCAAAATTTCCACAAAATATTTAAAAGATTTTGAAATTTTAGAGAGGTACTAGCCCAAAAACACTCTGCAGAAAAAGATTATTGTTAGATAAATCGTGAGGCTTATATGAAGTAGGCTTTTCAAAAAATATGTGTTGAGAGTTGGCTGGTCCAATCAAAGACTATCCCCAAACGCTCAATGAGAACCTGAGAGATCTTCTGCAAACACTAGATCAACCATCAAATCAAATAGAGAAATAAAACAACAATAAAATTATGAAGAAATAGAGATACTTGCTACTTCAATCAAAATTAAAAATGTTACCTTAGATCTAACAAGCTGAATAAGTTACCTGTGTTCAGATTATTCTAAGAGAGCTATTGATTGATAGTTTTCATATGATATTAAGTAGAAATTAAAACAATGTTACCATAAATTCATGAAGAGGAACAATACAGCACGTTGAAACCCAAAGACTTTTGCATTAATTCAAAAAAGTATACAAGAGAGCTTGAGAGCTTAGTACACGATCTAGAGATCGGATGAATTCACTGACAAATGACTTCCTATTTAAAGATAAATCTTCCAACGGCTAGTTCGAGTGGTCCTTGTCAAAGCAATTTCCATCGTTGATGAGGATCAAAATTTCTTTTAATTTCATCCGTCGAAATTTTGAATTCTAGAGAAAATTCGATTTTTCAATTAAATGCATTTTAATTAATTCAAAAATTAAAATTTTGAATTAATTTTCTCAAAATTTTGACTTTGACTTAACCCAGGGACCAAAGGCTTAAAATTTAGCAAAATAATTAATTTACCTTAGTCTCGGGACCTTCAAAAATTTGATTTTTTAAGGACCGACGAATTTTGCCTTTGGAGAATCTAAATTTATCTAGGACCTAGAAATAATTAAATTTTTGGCTTAGGATTTTAATTAAATTTTGGCCAGAAAATTTAATTAATTAACCTATGAGGGGATAGATTATTTTTCCAACTCTCAAGACGCTTTACATCATGATTTTCATATTTTTTACATCTCAAGGGCAAAACCCATTTGTAAAAGGCCCTCACAGACTACCCATTTCTGCGATACAAATATAATCCAGTGGACCAAGCAATTTGTAATAAAATAACCTAACCAAATAGTCAGTATTATTCCCAAATCACTTTTACATAGACTCGATCGAGAACATTAGGACTCGCCTAAGATCCCAATGACAAAATCCATTCCTGCTTTGGGGTAAGGCCGAAGGAAAACTCTGCCGACCATTCGAGAATGGATCGGTGAGACAAAAAACCTCTCGGAATGTAGATCATCCCTAGAAAGGTTTACCTAGGCAATTCCATACATGACACGGATCTGTTGAGATTATTTACATTATACACATGCAGAATGAGTTCACATTATAACATGATAATCAGGCTGATGATGATAGCTAAACAACACGGACACGTCGATTAGACGCTATTCTTTTTGTGAAAAAAGGGGGTGTACTACTCTGGGTCGTTGATACGTAATGGTCAACAAGTACAAAAACAACATTTTTGACTCAAATAAAATTCCTTTTGCACTTTATTTTCAAAGTCCAAATGGGACTTGACTTCAACATAATATTTTGACTTATGACATATATTTTCGACTCGTTAAATCCTAGAAAGAAAAACATGCTTGACGTAGATGACCAAATAATTTGAGCATGAAACCCATTCTTATAAAATAATATTTCTTTTTCTTTTTTTGATGTTTACATGAAATATACAATAATATAAGTACAATAGCAATTATGAAGACCGAACCTAGTTACATTTTCTAACCTAAACCACTAAATTTACATGCCCCTCATTGTAACACCACTTACATAGTTTTATATACTTATGTAACAAAGTAGCTATGTGGGATTATGCATGGTGATGAAAAGAAAAGTATGGCTACAGGAGTCAAAACTTGCGATAAAGTGCCAACAAAAGATTGAAAAAATGCATTAGGGAAGAGGAGGAAGCACAAAACAATCTAAAAAAATCAAGGTTGAATCTGAGGCCTCATATAGAATGTCTGATGGTTGATCCACATCCCCCCATGCTAGTGGGTCCTTGCCCATGCATTCAAGGTGTAGAACAATAGCATATTTCCATCACCAAGGTTGTAAGGATGACGTGAATGCAAAAGTGTTTAGGATTCTCTATGCATGTGGCATATAATTCAATGTTTTTCTCTGACTATATTGGCATGAATTCTTACATGCCATTAACAACGCCCCTAAAGGATTTAGGAGCCCTATGTGTGATGAAGCCAAAACTATGGTACTTGACAAGGAAAGAGGGAAAGTCTATAGTGCTTTGGGACAATTTACAAATGATTAGACTGAGCATGGGGTATCCCTTGTATTTGATGGTTGGACAAATGTTATAAGTAGGTCATTGATAAATGTTGTTGATGTGCCTACTAGTGGTGCAATGTTTTTTAGCGCATGACTACTTGGATTGTTACAAGGGTGGTATTAATATTGCAAAAAAATTAGTTAAAGCTGTTAAAGAGATTGGGTTGTATAATGTCATTCAAATTTGTATTGATACTACTACTTGTTACCCCTCATTTTGCATGAGGCATATACTAGAGAATTTTTTCACTACCCTTGTAATTTTCATCACAAAGAGCTTCAAATGCTTGGGGTGTTCACTTGGTTCGATGGATTATATATGACATAGATGATGATGTGCTAGAGGTTTTAAGTTTTGATGGTGTTTTGCTTGGTATACTTGATTATCATGGAGAGATAGCATTGCACTTGATCATATGATGTTCTAGTCTCCACTCCTTGTTAGATGATTTGGATCCCTTAGTAAAACGCCCTAAACACTTTGGGCTAAGTGGATATTTGCATTGGCTTGATCATTTGATTAGCTTCATCACGACATAGAGTGCTTAGCATACACTAGCTTATATGTTGTTTGTGACTTGCATGGATGATAATGGGCATGATTAGGACTCCTTTCTTCCAACACCCTAGATGATATTCACATGTGAATGGATTACTTGTAGCGTGAAACATGGTATTACTTTGAGCACTCCCCTTCTTGGCCCACATTTGGAGACATTTGCACATTCATCATCACTTCAAGCATATTTTGATGAGGTTGTCCTTGTCCTTGATGAATTGGTTGGTTTCTTGGTGACATGGCATATGTGACTTACTCTTCTTATGTCTTTACATCTCTTTGTGCTTTATTGGTACATATGTGACATCTCAGAGGTTATTTTGCATACATGTTGAGGCAGATTGTTGGATCAAAGAGGGTTTGGCCCTTCTTTTCATGAAGATGGTTGAGTGTTGTCAACATGCTAGATGTTGAGGCCTTGTACCATGGATACACTTGCTTGATTTGAGGATGGCATCTACTATTGGAAGGGTTTACTTGATCTATGCATTCTTTGCCATGCCATTGATGAGGACATCCCACATTAGAGAAAATGTAGAAGTTTCCAAACCTCAGATCTAGGGTTCATGGCATATTTTAAGGGTGGCCTAGCTTTAGGAGTAGATATCTTGGGACAAAGTGCCCATATTTTTGCCATGTCAATGCCATTAGATGCATAATGGTCACTAGATCTCCAAAATGTGGTTGTAATAGAAAATTGGGCAAAAATTGACACAATGATGGTGCTTTTAAAGTTTGTCGTGGGAATTTTTTTGTCACAATTTTACCTACACATTAGAGGAATGCCCTGCATCTTTTGCTTGAGTGTTTTCTTATTTAGGGATTTCAATATTGATATATGCCCCCATGATGAAGAGTTCTCTAGCTCTTAAGGTGACATGGCCCATGTTCTCATGCATCTATTGAAGGGTGCCCACTCGTGAGAGCTTGTTGTTTATTAGGACATTTCATCTTGGAGAGCTACACATCTGCCTTGGAGGAGATATGGGAGGGTTCCCTTGCCTACTTTGAGGAGTTACTTGTGGATCTACACATGTGGAGCCCATTGAAGGCTATGCATTGAACCTTTCACTCAGCTTTTTCTTTCTTTGATGGAGACGTCCCACTCTTTGCGACCTATTTTTGTTGGAAACTTGTACATGTGCTTGACCACTTCATTGTTTTATGTATGATTGAATAATTAGTTGGAGGAAATAAGGCTAGATCTAAGGCTTTCACATAAGATATTATTATTTTATTGTAAAGAAAGTTGAGCTAGACTCTATATCGAGAGTAGCACTTTGTCATTTGTACTCATGGTTGGAATTTTGGAGCCTTCCCTCCTTGGAGCTAATTCACATATCTTTCTTGGAGCATGTGTTGTTTGAGGTTTCTTTCTTTGTGGGATGCATAACTATTTGGTGTCAATTCTTGAAGCTTTTCTATCTTGGTTTCTGTTTGGTGCATAAGGATTGATTATGAATGCTCAAGTCTTATACTAGCAAACAAGGTCGATCCATTGAAGGGTAAATCTACCACTTAGAAGGAACATGCCTTGGGGTAACTCCTCTCCTTTCTCCTTTGTTAGTTCGTTAATTATTTGATTCTATGCTTTGTCTATCCATTTAGGAACCCTAGCAAGGGTATTGAGTATGCTTTTCAAGCTATTGTTGATCTTGTTCATGAAGGTGCTCCCTTGAGGACCCCTTCTTGTAGGGCCTTGGTCTTCATTGTTTGTTTTGATTAGATACAAGACTATTTTTCCCTTAGGGTTCTTGTCTCTTCACCCTAATCCTATGATAAAATATACCAATTTTAAAGAGGGGTTTTCTTCTTGACCCCATAAGTCCCCTTATATTTAGCTTGACTTCATTTCCCATGTTGGATTTGGCACTAATTTTACTTACTTCCATCATCTCCTTTATATCTTAAAATATCAAAAAACATTGTTTTACCAAAGTTAATCTCACATCACCTTGTGTTTTATTGCTTAGCTTTAGTAATCTTACTATGGATACCCCCTTTGAAGTGGAGGAGAGCTGGCCTTAATGAAGAGGATAGGCTATGTAGATCACTATGGTGAACATCCTAGTAAGTTCCCTCTTAGGTTGTGCTTGTGGATTAGGGATTTTATTGTCAAGTACTATTTGGAGGTAACACTTGCTAATTATAAGGTAGTGGGAGCATTTACTGAATATATGTATCCTAACTGTTGATTTGGGGTAGCATCAGATGTGCTCTAGCCATGAAAATTGGTGGAGAGGCTAAAACACATGAGATCTCCAAGACCTAGAAATGGTTTGGACAGATTGTATCCGGTTTGGGAGATATTAAAATAAATAATATTTTTAATGGAGTTTCTAAGTCTAAACTTAGGAAAAATAAAATATTAATGGGTAATTAATATAAAACTGGGTTAGAAGGTTCCAAAAGTCATGGATCAAGCCAAATATAATCTTAGCCGTTGATAAGATATTTAATCTTATTCGTTGAAGGACCAACAAGAAAAGTATAAGAGTAGGCTTGAGGTTCAGTTGGAGAACACGCCAGAGTGATCGGTCATTCGTTTTGCTAAAGCGAGGTTGTTAAGCAAGGTCAAATCAGTGATCAGCAGTGAGGGGCAGCGAGTACTGGACAGAGAGGCAGATGCTGTGCCGAGAGACCAGGGAAGAGGTAGAGAGTGAGGAGCAGCAGCCAGAGTAGGCCACGCAGAGGCCAGGGGGACTGTGTCATCCACGCAGAGGGTAGTTGGAGTGACGTAGAGGGTCCCAGAGGCTGTGTAGTGCCTCAGAGGGCTAGCTCAAAAGAGTTTGGGGCTAACGGAGAGGCCAGAAGGGCCAACGCAGTGCTTCAGAGTCGCTAGAGAGGGTTTCGTGGGACAGGGTTTTTGAATCCCTGTTTCCGAAGAGTGGCATTGCTGCCGAATTTTGTATCTCTATCGGGTGAGCCAGTTTGGCACCTAGTTGTATTCAAGGAAATACTGCATAATAATAAACCCTCAGAATAGCTACACCGGTTTTCCCACATTGGGTTTTTTCGGGGACATTTGTCCAAAAATAACGGTGTCACTTGTGTGTTTGTTTTCTTTCAGTTGATGATCTGTAGATGTTGAGACTGTATTGTGTTCATTCGTTATTTATATGTTTTAAATAACTTGTTCAGAATTTACAAGTAGAAGAAATAAACCAACAGAATACAAATTAATTTTCTAACGGATAGACTTAGAAAACTTCAACACTAACATATTTGGTCTAGGTGTTTGGTGCACATATTGAACCTTTTGATGCATGATATTATTAAGGAGCAAGATTAAAAATACTTTGGTGTATTATACAAGAAGGGGAAGAGTATAGTAAAATTTACTACCAATAATAGTCATGCCCAGTACATTTTTTGCAATCAATCTAAGTTGAAGCTATTTAAGATTGTGAAGGTTAGATTTGATCACTATTTCCTCACCTTTAGGTGCCTTTCTAAGGTAAGAGAGGCATTGACTAATATGGTCTCAATCATGGCAGGGTTTGAAATATAGGGTTGCATCCACATCTGATAGACATAAATTTCAAGAGGCGGAGGACATCATTCTTGATGGTCAGTTTTGGGCACAAATTGGGTATGTTGTGCTATTCGCCAAGCCTATTTATTATGTGATTCTTTTTGCAGATACAAATCAACCAGTGATTGGGGAGGTGTATGAATAGATGGACAACATGCTATAGGGTAGATTAGAAGCATCACTGAGTAGAGAGATGAAATCTTGTATGACCTTATTCATAGACATGTGGTCAAAAGATGGGATAATCCAATGTTCCACTCCATTCCTAAGCATATGTCCTTACACCAAATATTATTCTCCATATTGGTTGACCCAACTAGCACTTGGGGGTGGGGTTAGGAGAAAACCACACATAGATCTAGAGGTATAGAGTTGGGTTTGCATTAGACAAGTTGGTCTCTGATGATGAGTATGCACAAGTACAGAGTGACTGTTACATCAATGAACATGGAGTCTTTGCTAATCTACATGCAACTAAAGATTGAGATAGTTTGAATCCCATCAAATTGTAGAACATGTAGGGCAATGAGGGTGCTTTCACACATCTGTATAAATTGGCAATGAGGGTGCTTTGACAGGTTGTGAATACTTCTTCTGTAGAGAATTTTTGGAGCACCTACAACTTCATCCACAATGTGAAGAGAAACAACCTGAATATGTAGAAAGCTTGGCTTATGTGAACTACAACTTGAGGTAGTTGTCCCATTATTTTGAGTTGGCAAAGAATGATGGAGCATGTATGACTTGGAACAACAGTCAAAGGGAGGCTATTTTGAAGGATGGACACATAGGTTTAAAGTGCTTGGAGGTTAAATTTTTGGTTAATGGGATTCATGAGAATGATCATGGAGCAGAGACGCCACCCCCATCCACACCATTGTCAGCATTATCATGCTTCCATCCAGCATTGTGTGGGGGTCATGTAGCTCATGGTCACGTTCCATGACCACTTGCACCTACTCCTAGTCCTATTGTTCCTAGATCAGAGGAAAAGACATTGGAAATATCTTGTGGCAGAAGGAGGAGGTAGAATTATTTGTCTTTTTCAGTCTAGAATCTAGTTTCTAGAAGTCCTTTGTCTTTATTATGTCCAATTTTGCAAATATTATATGACAGTATAAGTTTGAACTTTGAACTGGACATTATAAGTCTTTGGTGATGAATATAATGTTCTGTTTCATTTTGTGGTTGATGTTATTTGATGCATTTTGTTGATGACAAATGTTATGTGTTGAAACTTGAAGGATGATGTTATGGTTTATCATTTGATGACAATTTTGTGAGCTATAACTGGTAGATGTTGATGTTATATGTGTATGAAATGGCTGATGCTTTAATGATCATCATTAGCACGGTAGTTAGATCTACGTTTTCATATTTTCTACAACTAATTTGACATTTGAATGCTTTTTTTGAATATATATGGATCAAAATATATATTTTATAAAAATTGCTCTTGGAACACTCTACTCCTGGAAGCTCTTGAAAATTGCACTCTGGCTTCCCACTTCATGCTCCTGCTCCCAACAGCGTACTGATAGACACATAAATAGGCTAACTCATTCATGGCTTAGAAATAGTATAAGAGCAATTCGGTTTCTGAACTTTCAATATTAAGATTGGTAGGGTGTATGTGCTCTCTTGGCTTTGTTCTTCCTTATGTTTGTGGAACATATTTTGTTTGTGTATTTGCCATGCGCTGAGCATCATGAGACTGTATTTGACGGTATAATGTGGTTACTTAACTATGCTTTTGATTAAATTTATAGTGTAAACGTGAACATTCCCCAAAATGGAACTTCTTTGAAGGTTTTCTAGTGAAGTCACATTATAGCATTTTAAATTGATAGCATACGAATTTAAACTCAGACTTGCTCCAAAACTTGGCAAATAGACATTAAAGTAAGTTTAGGCTTAAAGAAACATTAATCTAAGCCTAGTCTTAATTTATTAAATTTGGTAAGCCTGTGGCTGCAACTTCCATTAGTTTCATTGGTTCTAACTATTTAAATTTGACCATTCAGGTTGGTTTTGAATATTCGTTGTCCTAGGTGCTTGTCACACAGGTTCAACTTTAGGACTTAACCATGGGGACATATCTAAGTTGTCCAAGGACAGACAAGGTGTCAGAAGATGGAGAAAATTGCCAAATCAAATATGGTGCATCAAATATGCAAGGGTGGCGTGCCAGTATGGAAGATGCGGTGTGTAATCAATCATATCTACCTTGTTGCCACGAGATGTCTTTTATACTTTTTTACATTGCATATATTTTTTTCTTCATTTTTATGAATACTATGAAGTCTACAAATGGAGGAAATTGTACTAATAGAAGCTGTGGAATATTTAAATGGTTTATAAAATTATTTACGAATGTAATAATGAAAGTGAAGTCTCTTTATAAGTTTTGGGGGTTGAAACTACTTATCAAAGTGGCAAATGCCTACAAAGTATAAATTTTGGAATTATGTTCACATATCCTTCCTCCACTCTCCATATAGCCAGTGTACATGTCGATCTGGATCCTTCTTGGATCTTTCATAGATCCATGTGTAAGGAATACAACATGGATATGTCTAGGATCTCTTCATGACATGTTCACGATAAGTCTTCTAGAAGGATTCTTATGTCATATTGCTCCTCTCCGCCCCAAAAGATGAAACAAAAAAAGAACATTGAAACTTTAAATAAATTAACATTCACAGCAGTTTCAACAACTAGACAGTTGACTCTATGGCTGCTGGCATATCACAATCCTTCAACTACAGCTTTCATAATTGCAAGAATTAATGTTGTGTGCATTCATGCAATTAATAGCTTCATGTTTGAAAAAGTCTGTCAAAACTAATTTTGGTTCTTGCTGCTGAGAATGCATTTGATGTCACAATAGTAAGATCTTAGACATTTTTGTCTATCTACTTGACCATTGTTTTGACAATCATTTTATATCTTTGCAAGTAATAACAATCAAAACCACATAAAACCACATAGTGGCTATTGCATGAACATTGAAAATCCATCTTTGTATTGAATGTGCTATTAACTTATACTTCACGGAATCTGATGAGAATAAGCATTTTAATATATATGTTAATGTCTAGCTCTGTCATATTTAAAATATTAACTTTGAGGTATCTGTATCTTTATTTATTTCAAATCCATATCTGAGTAACTTAATTTGGAAGGACCTTTGCTTGCAACATTGCTGGTAATATCTACAAAATTATCAGCATTTTGTTTGATATCTCATTGCTAGGCCTTTGTAAAACATCGTAGTACTACTTTCAGGTTTTATGTTGTAATTCATTTATATTTATAACCTTGAAGTGTGATATTTTTCAAAATCAAATAAGCCTCCAAATAATCAACAGGCCATAAAAATCATATGTTTCTCTCCCAAAGGAGACATGAGCTTTGTGTGGCCCTTCGCTGCTCCCCCAAGGCCTTTTGGCATGAAGAAATTTCAACCCCCACTCTGGTTATCAATTTTCCTTATCACTCCATGCATTTAGTTTTAAATTCAAGCATGATAAAAATTCTAAAATCTGGAAATGACAATAATTTTCTGAAAAGTTGAAAACACAAATTCAAAGATTTCATGACTGCCGAAATTGTAGAAATAAAACATAGCAAAATTATGACAGCAAAACATAGAAAATAATACAGTGATTTTTGGTCAATGTGACCCTGGAAAAACCCCCTACAACTCTTGGGGAAAACCAGTTTGAGAGCTCTTCTTTATTTCTGAAAATGCTTTTGCAGAGAAACTGAAATACACAGTAAAAATTCCAGCAACTACAAATTACAACTTATCTCGATTTCGGTGCTTGCACTCTGCCTCGAAAATCATGCCAATCAACAAACAACCAAAATTGAAATTTTCTAGCAATAAAACAACATTAAATGCTCTACGGCCAGCCTCGAAAAATGTGCCCAGAACTAATTGTACGAACTGTATGGATTTTAACAGTACGTCTACTGTCCTTCTTCCTCGATTTCTGTGCCTTTCTCCTGTTGTACGGTTTTGCCTTGGGATGCGTGCCAATAAATGCTGCTGCCCAGATTTGTTGAAATGCCTTCTTGCTGCTCTCTTTCACTTCCTCACTTCTCAGAAATTTTTTTCTTGCTCTCTCTTCTCTTTCTTTCGAATGCTCATGAAAGAATGAATTGATCTTTTTCTCTTTTCTTCTCCGTTTATTCTTTAAATGACCTTTTGGGTTACCCTAAGATCTAATGGCTGAGATTCATTTAGATGTAGGGATAAAAATAAATGTGCATTTAATTCTCACTTTCTATTTTTTAACTCACCCACTTAAATAAAGACCCACTTAGCCTTTTATTTCCATAGTCACTTTTTCACTTTTTAATTCTTCATTGACTTTAATAAAGTCACCTTTAAATTAGAATGTAACTTTACGACTTATAAAGTTACTTTTAAATTAGAATGTAACTTTATCACTTATAAAGTCACTTTCAAATTAAATTGACTTTACCACTTATAAAGTCACTTTAGGAGAAAAGTAAAAAATAAATTTGGACACTTTTCCCTAGGCCAAAGATCAATGCCTTAGGGAACCACTTGTCCTCTGGTACCCATATTTTAACATGGCATACCCTCTTCCCAGGCATCAAACCATCCCACCTCCATGGCCTTATTTTCACAGACTACCCCCCTCTATGACATTCTCGGACAACCCCCAATCCACGTCTCCTCGTCTCCCGCTCCCCCCCGTCCCCTCATGCCATCTTTTTTCAGAATTGGACATCCAGAGGACAACCAGAACTCTGAACTCTAGCAAAGTTGCTAATGAGGAAGGCATTCAGGTGGAATTCCTTAAGCATGTTAGTAAGCCCCTCGAGTCCTATCTTACTAATCTTTTTAACCATGTGGTCTGCTCTGGCTTCCCCCTACCTAGAACAAACATATCATCCATCCTATCCTCAAGTCTGGGAGTATTTCTGATCCAAATAACTACCAAACTATTATGGTGGGTCATACATTCTCCAAACTTTACGCCACAATTCTACACCAGTGGATTTTTTGAAATTTTGAGCGACGAAATCTTAGAGTTAGGGGGCAAGATGGTTTCCATCCAAACTGCCAAATGGTTGACGACATATTGACACTCCGAGCCATCATTGAGGAGGCCCGTCATTGTTCTTTGAGAGTCTACAACCGCTTTGTCGACTTCCAAAAAGCATTCGACACAGTGCCGATGGAGGCACTTTTTCAGAGACTGTGACATTGAGATTTCTAAGACTCTCTTGGTAACCATCATGAGATTGTATGTGTCTGTTATTGGACGCCTAAAGTTGGCTCATGGCCTTTCAGATTTCATTCATAGTACCATTGGTGGTAAGTAGGGTTGCCCTCTCTTGTCTACCCTTTTCGGGATTTATATTGATGAGTTGGAGTTTTTCTTCTAAGAGCACATTCAGGAGGGAACAATTGCCTTCTCCATCAGGTGTCGATCTCTCTACTCCTTTCTGTTGACGACTTGGTTTTATTAGCCTCTACCCCTGAGGGCCTGTCAAGACCACTGGATGCCCTAACCGATTTCTGTGACCTTCGACAGTTGAAGGTCAACCTAGGTAAAACCAAGGTTATGATCTTCACTGCATCGAAGAGATCCCTTACAAACTTGCTTTTTTATTTTTAAGGAGAAGAGATTGAGATGACCACATCCTCCATTTCCTACGAGTGCAGTACATAAGGCCTCTTTTTGGTGTGAGACATATTAGTTTTTGTAGCATTAGACAGGGGTTCTAGTCTCGATTTGTGTCTAAGAGACTAAGGAACATGAGATCTCCAAAACCCAGAAAATGTTTCACGAGATAAATTTGCGAATACCTTAATTAATTTAATTAGTCATCATTTAAAATTTTCCTAGGTCTAACTTAGGAAAGTTGGTTAATCAATGGGAATTAATTAAGAATGATTGAGAACACTCTAGAGACTCACATGGTTCGAGTCTAAGATGATCTTAGCCTTTGATGAGGATCTAATCATGGCTGTTGGTGCTCCAACGGGAGATTATAAGAGCAAGTCGATGGGATAGAGATAAACATAGTTGCGAGAGCAAGAGCAAGGAAGATTGAGCTACCCAGTGCATAGATATTTAGCAAGGGAAGAAGTTAGAGCCAGAGGGAGAGCATCAGTGATTGAGGGAGCAGTAGGAGGAGAATTCTGTAGATTTTTCTAGCGTTTCTCCAGTGCCAATCGAGTAGGAGAGAGGAGGCCAACATAGGAAGCCCGTAGTCAATATATAACACAGATCAGCGAACAAGAACACCTCGAGTTGCACCCCAAAGTCTTTTATTATAGAAGAAAAAATTGTTCCCAGCGGGACAATAGTTTACAAAAATGCTTCAACAACAATATTCTAGCTAGAGATTAAGATGACTAGATATTCAACTGACTCATCAAAATTATAGGCTTACCTAAGTTTTTACATAGATTCAAGGTTATACTAAGATCATTTACATTACATAACTTGCAGAATGGGTTTACAATGATGTGTAAACTGCTGATAGATGATCCTATCATGTTGAAATAATTGGTACTCTTGCTTCCCTGGAACTTTGACAATTTGAGTGCAACATTTGGCTCCATATGGGGACACGTTGCTTTCGAGAAGTAATGTGAGAATACTAGAATCTTGCATCCAAGGAAACAAAAGTCCATCAAATAGATATCTATTCAACATCGAAATCATCAAGCATATATAGAAAATGCCGTTGGAATAGAAAATCTACTCTAACAAATTGAAATATAAAAGACATAATATAAATGTGTGAAATAAAATATTTAATGACATAAAATAAAAGGGAGTAGGGTTAGAGATACTATACAAAATGATGCCTCATGGCATCAGATGTCTTCAACAGTGCATATTGAGCATTTGTCGACTCTCTGACAAATTTGTGCGCTGTTTCTTGGATGTGCCATGTTGAATTATGAAAATGCTAGGACTTCCACTTATCTGAATATCGAGTTGCTCTCGGCGATCAGACGCATTAGACCTCTTCCTTCTTCTTTTCTGCATTTTGTTTTTCTTCTAAGTGCGTCGAGATGTCAATAATGAGACCAACGTAGATTTTCTGTCTTGATCTCAAAACTGCTCGGATGAGAAATTTGAGGTATGCCCAATTTTATCCTGGATATATTCTGCCAATGGAGACACATAGGCTTGATCTTTCTAATTTTCCTTTTCAACCATGGTACTTCCAACTGACTTGTCTTGAATGGGGCTAGTGACCTTCTCGTAATGAGATGAGAACTGCTCTGGCGGACTAGGGGGCTTGTGATCTGATGAAGATTCCCTACTTCTTTCATCCTCTGATTTATACTGAAATTCCTGCACCTGTAATTTTTCCATTACTTGTAGGTTATTCCAAAAAGTGGTCTTTTCAATTCTCATGGCATTCATCTGTTTAGAATGTCCATTTTTCATGGCGTTGATCTCTTTGGCATGGTTTTCCTCCATGATCAACAATCTATTCTGGAGACATATTTGACTAGCTCCCATATCCTTAATTACTTTGCCACTATCTTCTTTTATGGCAATCAAATGATCTTGCATGGTGGACATCTCTTGAGCACACTTCTCTTCAATGGTGGCTACCTAGTTGGAGTGATTACTTTTCATGGCCTTTAGCTCTTCATGTTTTTCTTCCATAGCTGATGACCCGCTTTGAAAACCGATTTCCATGTCCCTTATTACTTTATTATGATGTGCTTGAATAGAATCAATTTCTTCCTTATGATTTGTTTCCATGGTGACCAGATAACTTTGCATGGTGGCCGTCTGATTATAATGATTAATTTTCATGGTTTTAAGATCTTCAACATGCTGCTCTTCTATGGTTAATAATCTGTGTTGAAGATTGGCTTCTTTGTCCTGAATAGAGCTTATTTCTTTCTTATACTTTTCCTTTATGGAACTTAGCTCTTCAACATGCCTTTTCTCAATAGCCATCCACTTGATGTGTAGGGATTTCATTTCTTTGGAGTGATCTGCTAACAATTTCTCTTGATTAAACTCCATAGTTCTCACCAACTGAGCTTGACTGAATTGCATGTCTCTAAGCCCTTGAGTTAATTCCCTGATAAGATCCCCTTGATTACTTGTTCCCTCCTTTCCACTATCTCGTATTCTGATTGCAAAGGCACAAGTGGATTCATCATGAAAGAGGTTACAAGGTCTGCAATAAGGCACATTTTGATGTGGTTCATTTTCTTTATATCTTTCTTCGATAATAGGGTCATTTACAGGATCACTTTCACCCTTCTTTATAGTATTAGAGGCACAAGGCGAACCCCCTTGATTTTCATATTTATTTTTAAAAGCATCAATGATGGCTTGTAAGGAATCAAAATAATCGTTAGGAAAATCACAAAACCAATTCCTAGCATCACCTTCCAAGGAAAGGACAAAGAGCCACATCTTGATGTCTTTGTGATTGTATGCAGTGGTATGAGCATACCTTTCTAGACAAATTCTAAACCTTTGATTGTGCTTTGTAGCAGTAATTGCATCATTACCTGTGAAAGAAGGTAATTTACTCATAGCTATTTTCGGAATATCATGAGGAATGCTAGTAAAATGCAAGGGGGCGAACAAGTCATCCATGATGACCTTCTTAAGGGGAAAAAGAGCTAACAAATGTCAGAGAAAGATCCTTGTTCAAGGAAAACAAGAGATCCACAATAAGCGAGCTTCCAACATAAATTCTTGCAAAAAATGAAAAAAATGGAGTCACCTCTTGAACATGAATCTAACTCTAAAATCCAAAAGGAAAAAACCGAAAAGTTAGTCAGGGAGAAGTAGATGGATGTCAAAGAGAGCTTCCCGTATGAGAAAATGAATGCTTACTAGAATGTAATTTGTTCAACCAAGTTCTGAGAGCGAGGTTGACCAAGCTACCAATATTTCTTCTAGTGCAAGCTTTTGTAAATGGATGAATAAGTGGAGTTGCCACCCAAACAGGAAACCAACCTAAACATCCAGGTGCTAAAAGTGTGAAAGAACATGATGAGAGGATTAGTGAGAGAACAAAAGATAAGTTGATGAGAAAATGAAGAATGACGAAAGATCAAAAGATTATGAAGGTTAACGAGAATGTCATGAACGCCAAGGTCCAATAAAATCGTCCCCGACAAGGGAGCCATAAAAAGTTGTCACCTGAATTGTATAGGCACTGCGACAATGCTTAGGACGGGGGTTGTCACTTTGATCCCTGCCCACTCCATTCTAGCTGTCTCCCAACAACAGACTATGGGGGGTAGTCTCTATGGAATGAGGTGAAGGAAAATGAGTTGGAAACCAACTTGTTTGGGAGACACGGATGAGTGGCTTAGCCACTCGGTTGAATTTAAGCAAAATTATTAATTTGATTAGATTTTAAAGTATGAGACCAATACCTTAATGGAGTCACAAATTCTTGCTTATAGTAAATTGGAACCAAATGACCGGATGGACACCCGCTGCTTGAGATGATTGACTAACCTAAATGATATGCAAGTCCTATGACCTATGTGTGATGCAATGATTTTGGTTAATTTTTAGTTATATGCCTAATGTAAATGTGATCTTCCCTTAACTATTTTGAAGCTAGGCTTCAAGGTAGGTTGTGGGAAGGACAACAAGAAGCAGGCTAGGGCCTGATTAACGATACCTTCTGTTGTGCTCCTATCACGTGATGCCTCCGGCGCTACAGAGACTGTGGCTCTGATAACTGCAAGGTCACCATGTTAACCACTGAAGAGTTTCCGAGGCCCCTCAAGCTAGATGAGAAGGGTTGTCCTATGTCTCTATCAACCTGGCTTATGCTATGAGGTAAATTCTTAATGCAATCTAGATATAATATGCTTGTGCAAGAGATTATGAGTGAGACTACCTTGAGTTAAGATTGTTTAAGTTACTTAAATACTTATTATGGATTATTTTAAAGCAAGAGTACTTAACACTATTAAAATACAATCTTAATCAAGATAGATGTTGAAAGATACAAGTGCGAACTTCAAGAAATTTCCACAAGATGCTTAACCAGTTAAATCAATTTATTCACTTATCAATCACAAATACCAAAGATATGAAACAAGATTATACGTGATGTTAGTGCTCAATGCCAAAGAGATGTGAAACTTAAATTCTCAAGAAACCAACAATGTTAGTCACTTTAACCATGTAAATGATAGGAACAAGTAATAAGATATGAAGACACTTAGGCACTTTATGTTCCAATGATCCCTTTTATGGGCAGTAAGTGACTAATATGAGAGCAGTAAACAATTTATGACAACATTGAACAATTAATGACAACAGTAAATAAATGTCACTTCAATAATGCCTATGCTTACTCAATGCCGCGAAATGTGCCCAATTGCCAAGTAAACTTAGTTAAATGAAAAATCAGATGTATTAGTTTTTTTAGAATGTATTCTTCAGTAAATTTTCAGATCTGAAATGTACATTACAGCAGTAGATTAACCAACAGATCAACAAGCAAATGATATTAACACCAATATATCAAAAATGCCCAAAAATAGTAAAAATTCACCAAACTTGAAAAAAATCAAATTTTAGGGCTTTTAGAGGGTATGGCTCAGAAAAATTCAGGTCTGATATGTTTATTACAACAGTGAAATAGTGACAGATCAACAAGCTAATCAAGCCTAAGACAATGCCCAATATATCCAAAAATGGCAAAATTTTGCTGAAAACTGAAAATTTAAAATTTTAACCTTTTTTAGGTATGATATTTAGAAAATTGCAGATTCGATTCAGAATTTTATGCGGTAATTTCCAGCAAACAGAAAAATTAGATCTAGGCTAGATCCTAGATGCTCACGAGGCCAAAATTCATGAAAATGAAGATTTTGCAATTCTAAATGGTTTTGACCATTTAGTTTTTGATTTTAGGGTTTAGATATTATTGATTTGACTGCTGTAATAAAATAGAGATAAACTAGAGTTTAAAGATCAAATCTTAGGCCTTAAGCCTTTGAAGAAACACTTGCTCAAGTGACCCAATTTTTTTGGATCAAGACGCCATCTGAAAATCAAGATTTTTGAGCCTCAAATCTTGCAAAACCACCAAGTATGTAGCCTTAAAAAATTTCAGATAAGGGTTTAGGGAAAATTAGTGCAAAAAGAGCAAAGAAAAGGCAAAACAAGGCCAAGGAAAGCCAATTTTGGGGATAGAAGGGCTAGGATGATATATTAAGGCTCAAAGATGAAGGAGAAGGCCCCAAAGGGCCAACGCTGTGCCTAATAAAGCTAGAGTTGGGGAGGATAGAGCCCTAAAGGCCTATAAGAAAGCCCTAGGGCCTATGGCCTAGGGTTTCAAGGCCACAATGGCTTGCCGCAAAACCCTAAGCGTCACAGCTAGCCCTGGGAGAGCTAGAAACCAAGACGCTGAGGGTTAGAAGAGAGAAGCCGAAGCTTAGGAGGGAAAACTGGGGTTAGAGGCCCTGAAAGGCTTGAAACCCTTGCTCAAAATTATTTTATGCTTCAACTCTTTGATTTTCTGAAAATTCTTCTATGGGTGGCCCTACAAATTTTTCAAGAGACTAGATTTTACCCTGAAGGGCCTAGATGTAGTTCTTCTTCCACTTGATTGCAAAAATAAAATTACAACACCCAAACCCCAAATATATACAAATAAATCTAAAAACTCCTACCCAAATTAGAAAAAATAATTTACAATCTAAATTACAAAATTATTTTACAAATTATACAAAGGTTTAAAATAGATTTGAGAAAATATTTTTTTATAATATTTTTCCTTTGAAGAATGACTAGAAATGCCTCGGAAAATTTATGCTCACTATAGCTTTAGCGAAGATTTAATCTACTATATAAAAACTAGGGATCCAAGCAAAATGATCCTTGCCCACATTTTGTGAACTTGGAGACCAAGGATTGAGTATTTGCAAACACTATGTATTATGATATTATCTCAAAATAATCAAATAAAGCACAACATAGGAAGCCCGTAGTCAATACATATCACAGATCAACAAACAAAAACACCTCGAGTTGCACACCGAAGTCTTTTATTATAGCAGAAAAAATAGTTCCCAGTGGGACAATAGTTTACAAAAATGCTTCAGCAACAATATTCTAGCGAGAGATCAAGATGACTAGAGATTCCACTGACTCTCTAATTTATAGAGAAATCCTCCAAATGGAAAAATAACGGCTAGTTTCTTTGATCGTTGTCAAAATAATCTTGGTCGTTGATAAACACTTCAATCTTTTAATACTCGCCCTTGATTTTTTATTTTTGAAGAATTTTAGAATTTATTATTTAATTCCATTTTAATTTGCTCAAAATTAATTATTTTGAGTTAATTTCCTCAAAAATTTGACTTTGACTTAACCACCAAGATCCAAGGGTCCAAATTTTATTTAAATATACATTATTTCCTTGGTGGAAGACCTTTAAAAATTGACTCTTTTAAGACACACGAATTTTTCCATTTGGAGAATTTATTTTCCTAAGACTATTTAAATTTGACTCTAATTAATTAATTTTCTGGTTTAGGATTTAATTTTATTTTGCTAGAAAAATTAATTAGTTTACACATGAGGGGATTCAATTATTTTTTCAACCCTCTAATACATAAGATTTTTCATTTACAAGACTCAAAGAGGGAATACATATTCGGCTTAGACCTTCAAGACACAACCCATCTGCGACACAATATGATCTAGTAAACCAAGTGTTTTGTAATAAAATAATTAAACCAACTAGCTTAAATTATTCTCAAACCACTTTTATATCAAACTCGAGTAAAAACACTAGGACTCACCTAATAATTCAATAATAAATTTTGCCCTAGTTTTGGGGTTTAAGCTGGAGGGACAAAAATCTTCTAATAAGCCGTGTTTAGAAACACAAGTAATCAGGGAGGTTAAAAAATCTCCTAGGATGAAATTCGTCATAAAAATTATAGGCTTACGTAGGTTGTTATATAGACTCAAGGTTTTACTAAGATCATTTACATTACATAACTTGCAGAATGAATTTACAATGACATGTAAATTGCTGATAGACTAAGTCACCTGACACGGGGATTCGGGACACGTAGGATTCGAGATTCATGGTGTCGGATTTGGACACGTTGACCCCCTGGAACAGGACACGTAGGATTCGTTATA